>VMDO01025671.1:0-27862 GCA_007922755.1 Pedetes capensis | reverse complement strand
AATGATCTTTAGTAGAATTTTGCTGGTGTGCGATATTAATGATATTGTCCAATAGTTTGCACATTCAGTTGGATCCCCTTTTTTGGGAATAGGCACAAATATGGATCTCTTCCAGTCAGTTGGCCAAGTAGCAGTTTTCCAAATCTGTTGGCATAAACATGTTAACACCTCCAGTGCTGCATCTGTTTGTTGAAACATCTCTATTGGTATCCCATCAATTCCTGGAGCGTTGTGTTTCACCAGTTCTTTCAAGGCAGCTTCCACTTCATCCTTCAACACCATTGGTTCCTCTTTGTATGCAACCTCTTGGAATGGTTGGTCATCTACCAATTGTTTCTTGTATAATGACTCTGTGTATTCTTCCCATCTTCTTTTGTTGTTTCCTGCATCATTTAGTATTTTCCCTGTAGAATCTTTCACCACTGCCACTCGAGGCTTGAATTTTTTCTTCACTTCCTTAAGCTTGAGAAACACAGAGCATGTTCTTCCCTTTTGGTTTTCTGCCTCCAGCTCCAGTTTAGTTCCTTAACGTCATCATGTCTTCCTTTTACTTTAGCTGATGGATGTTCAAGGGCAAGTTCTACTGTTTCTTTTGACATGTAATTTGGTCTTTTCTTTTTTTCTTGTCTCTTAAAAACTTTTTGCTTCCTCCTTGAATGATATCTTTTATGTCATGCCACAACTCTTCTGGTCTCCTATCATTTATGTCTAATGCATTAAACCTATTCTTGCAGTGGTCTCTGAACTCAGGTGGGATATACTCAAGGTCATACGATGGCTCTAGTATACTTGTTCTCATTTTCTTCAGCTTCAGTATGAACTTGCATATGAGAAGTTGATGGTCTGATCCACAGTCAGTACCTGGTTTTGTTTTGACATTTTGTATAGAGCTTTTCCATCATCTTTTTCCACATATGTAGTCAATTTGATTCCTGTATGTTCCGTCTGGCGAAGTCCATGTGTATAGTCTCTGTTTATGATGTTGAAAAAATGTATTTGTAATGAGAAGGTCATTGGTCTAACAAAATTCTATCATGGGATCTCCAGCCTCGTTTCTGTCACCAAGACTTTATTTTCCAACTATTGAGCCTTCTTTGTTTCCAACCTTTGCGTTCCAGTCACCAGTGATTATCAGTATGTCTTGATTGCATGTTTGATCTACTTCAGATTGCAGAAGCTGATAGAAGTCTTCCCTTTCTTCATTTGTGGCCTTAGTGACTGGTGCATGAATATGAACAATAGTCATATTAACTGGCCTTCCTTGTAGGCGTATGGATATTATTCTATCACTGACAACATTGTATTTCATGACAGATCTTGAAATGTCTTTTTTGATGATGAATGCAACCCCATTTCTCTTTAGTTTGTCATTCCCAGCGTAGTAGACCATATGATTGTCTGACTCAAAATGGCCTATGCCTGTCCATTTTAGCTCACTGATGCCTAGAATGTCAGTGTTTATGTGCTCCATTTCTCTTTTAACGATTTCTAATTTTCCTAGTTCATACTACGTACATTCCATGTTCCAATTATTAATGGATGTTTACAGTTGTCTCTCCTCATTTTGAGTTGTGCCACATCAGCAAGTTGAGCACCCTGGGGCTTTACTCCATTTCCGTCATCATGGTAAACTCTACTTGGAGGAAGCAACTCTTCCCCAGTAGTCTTTTGAGTGCCTTCCACCCTGGAGGCCTCATTTTCCGGCACTATATCTGACAGAGTCTCTTTGCTATTCATAGGGTTTTCAATGGCTAGTTGTTTCGAGAGTGACTTGCCAGGTCCTACTCCCTAGTCTGTCTTAGTCTGGAAGCTCAGCTGAAAACTTGTCCACCATGGGTAACCTTGCTCATGTCCGAGGTTACAGTGGCAGAGCTCTCAGCCTCATCGCAACATGCAAGCCCTCACAGTGCGGCAAACTGACAGACGTGTGGGGGCTCTTATGGTAAAATAATTAATCCAAGGCCGCATATATAGCATAAGAAAAGGAGAAGGAAAATAGAAAGAGGGAAGAGAGTAAAACAAGAAAGAAAGAAAAAATAAAAATAAAAAAATAAAATAAAAAACCTCATGCATACACGCTCCCACCCACGTATAAAATCGCTTATAGTCATGTGCGGTGGTATACACCTGTAATCCCATAGGCTTGAGGGGCAGAGGCAGGAGGATCCCAATACCAAGATCACAGGGAGCCTGCACAACCCTACAAGACCCTGTCTCAAAAAGTAGAAAAAGATATGGGCTGGGGGCGCAGCGCTACGGTCCAGCACCTACAAAGTGAATAGGCGCAAGACCCTGGTTTCAAACCCCTGTACAAAAAAAAAAAAAAAAAAAAACCCAAGAAACAGAAAACAAAATCAAAACAAAGACCAAAAACAGAACATTAATAACTATTAATAACTATTCATTATAACTATTCATTCATGAATAATTATTTGGTAAGGCACCAGGTTTGGCTGTATTATGTCCAAATAATGCAGTGGTTCTCTATCATAGTCTACATTTTATCCTACTTACAAGCTAAGAAGATAGCTAATTATAGTTTCATGGATGCTGGTCAATGACATGATTCACTAGGGTTAGAAATAATGGTTTTTATTACTACAGCACAGCAAGGATACTATCAAATCCCATAGACGTAAATGGAGTGGAGACCAGCTGAAAGGTTTGCTTGAAGTGAATTTGCATTGCAGCTAAGAAATGTGCAGCCTATAGAATCACTGCTTTCAGAGAGAGCCTGATCTTTTTTTGAATGAAGACATCTCATCCCTCAGGGTTGGCTACTGCAAAAACAACCTTAAGAAATGGCCTGGGTAAAGAATAATCTGGGATTTGCATTGTTGTTATACTCAGCAAAAGATGGACATAAATATTCAATAGTCATGTCAAATGATCTGTCTTAATATTCATTAACTTCAATTTCCATAAGACGGTCTTGAAAATTTTGTTTAAAATTCATCTCCTTCAATACCACTAAAATATTGCTCAAGAAACTGCATTTTTAATATCAATAAGTGATTCTAAAGCAGATGGTTTCACCTAGTATGACGTTTTATTGCTTTCTTATTGCTTTTCTATACATAGTATGGTGAACAATTGAGTTACGTCTATGTGTATGCCAGTTGCTAAAACAAAACAAATCAAAACAAAATTTGTAAAAGAAAGAGAAAAAAGAAACTAAAACAAAACACAAAAACAAAAATTCATAAATATTCCCTGCATTCAATAGTAAAGAGTTAACATATATATGGATGTTAATCTGACATACAGCAAAAATTCAAACCACAGCAGAGAAATAATACTTGGTGACTGCACATAGCATTATGCCATGTTAGTGGTTCACTGAGAAGTGTTATAACCAAGGCATGAACCAAGAGTCCATTAATCTGAGTCAAATGTAGTTGGAATGCTTCTTTCTAAGAATCAGATGGCAATTAGAAAAATAGTCTGGAAAGAAAAGAAATGAAAAGAAATGAGAAGAAATGAAAATAAAAGAAAAAAAGAAGAGGATAGAACAGAAAAGAAAAAAGTCTACATTTTTAGATCTTTTTAAGATAATACTCTTACAAACAATGAAATGTTGAGAAAGTAGCAGAATCTGTTAATTCATCTGAAAAATAGGGATAATATTTGTCTTACCTAAGGGGTAATATGACACAGGTGAGAAACTATGCATAGAATATCAACTGGAAAGTGATATGTGAATGCAAGCAATGCTGATAATTGTATTCATGGAAATTTTTTCATTTGAGAAAAATGCAGCTTCTTCTACATGAAGAAACTCAGTACTTGGAATATATCTTTTTCCCTCAGAGAACTGAGCAAGTAACAGATATTAATTGATTAGCCTAAATATTTTTCTAAAAGAAATAATTTTGATCACACTATCACAGCACTGGGCTGGGATTTAGCTCAGTGGGTAGAGAGCTGCGCTGCAGTCTCTGAGGACCTGAGTTCAATTCCCAGCACCACAAAAATGGGAGAAGGGCCTGGCAATCCACTCCCAAAGCAATCCCGAAGCACTCAGCCACTGAAAACCCTATGAGGGTCGCTATGAGTCGGATACTGACTCAACGGCACCTAACAACAACAATCACAGCACTACTAAGGAATCTGTTGTTAGAAAGACTTCATTCACAATATTTTATCTTGAGAAATGGTATTAATCAACAACTTATTCATTAATACCTTTATCATTTAACAAAATTAAAAGTACTTGACTTTTATTCACATGGAAATATTCTGAACATGTGTAAACAGCTACTCACCCAGAAAGTCCAACATTGTTTTGATATAATTCCTTTCTCTCAAGGGTTGTTCTCTAAACCCTTTTATGTTAATCTGCCAATTATTGTAGAACAGAATCATAGTTGAGTAGCAGGTCATTCTTTAGTTAATAATTTCAGGGTGTCCCTAGGAACTCAGGATGGGTTTTATATTTTTTCCTGTGTGGGACTTGTCATGATATAACAGTTCTCCTCCAGTCATAATGTGTTGTGAGGAAAGATTGTCATATTTGAGAACTGTTTAACACAAGAAAAATGATTCTATCTAAGTCATTCATGAACAGTAGGTACTCCTAGTTCCATTGCTGAGTATCAGAATAATCTCCACCATGACATCATCTGACATGGATTCTGCAATTATTAGTAAAAGCAGTTCACACACTTGGAAATCTTCCAAAGTGTATGTATTCCAAACTGAGAAAAAATCATTTTTACAATAATATAATCAAGTACAAGAAAAAATATATTGTAAATGTTTGCAAAATGAACATTTGTACTTTTTTACTTTTAAACACTAATACAAATTAATAACAGTTGTGCTGCAACTTAAAATAAGATCATTGAGAAACTCAATGTGCCCTTAGGGCCACCTTTAGGGTGTAAGTACTTTTTTGAGAGTTCTCACACTTCAAGCAAGGAAGGTAGTTCAGTTGCTCACTAGTTGATTTTTAATTCTGTGCAGGGCCAGATAGTATATAGCTCTTGCTTTGTGAATTTGCCATGAGACAAATATGAGGATATTATTTAAGTAGTTACAGTACAAGTGAGAAAAATTCTCCCCGAATTTTTCTTGAAATTCAAATAATAAAGATAAGTAAATATCTTTTCTGTATCTTAAGTCTAATATGTGGAGGATAAAATCTTTTGTGAGACAATATTTCACTTAACAGAAGTAAAAATTTGTGCTTTGTTATCTCCAACTCTACTGCAAATGTTCATTTGCAAAAATCGCTGTTAGTTGGCAAAGCAGGTAAAATATGCTAACTAGTGCATTAAGCCCAAATTCATAGTTTCTCCATCCTAGCTACAAATAGCTTATTTTCTGTACCTACTACGTTTCGCCTAACTGATAAACAATACATCAGATGCTAAATGAAAAATAAAAGACTGAGTGGAGACCACAGAATACTCATGTGTGTCAATGATAACATTTGGAAGTACTAAAGTAGAATTTTTGGTCAAGCACTTCAGTAGAACTTTTTAAATGTTAGCAAGGACTAAGCGTTCTGCCCTAGTAATAGCCAATCCTTCAGTTTTCATGTTACTATTTCCTAGATATTGTATGATAGAACTCATTATATAGGACAAGAGTAAAGAGGTGCCTTATAGTAAACTGAATATTTTTTATGAAATATAATTCCAGATGTAGAATTCTATCCTATTGATGACAGTCCCAAAATTGCCTATCACATTTTGTCGAGGGAACCCACAAGAAAGCCAAAGATGTGAAAAAAAATTGTAGAAGGACACAATGCAGGTGAGTATCCTATCTCTTAACTGTAAAATGCACAACTGATATAAATATGTTCTGAATAAGCTTTGGAGTTGGAGAATCCTGCATTCACAGTCTGATTCTGATTCTTAGTAGCTTGATGATGTTTATCAAGGCATAGAGCTTATATATAGATACTTAAATCTAAGTATTTATAAACTACAAATGATAATAATTATTTTCTAAAATCATTTTGGGAAGATAACCACATCATACATGGAAAAACCTTATACATAATAGGAAATATAATCTTTTTTACATTTTCCTTTGAAATGTGTTGTAACTCATTATTCTATAACAAAGAATAACACCCTGGCACAATGAAAGAGAAAGGTTTAACACTCATTATGGATGTAGAATAAGTGTCAGATTTAAAATTAGAATAGGGGCATAATGAAAAGCAGGGATTTTTCACTTCATATTTTCTCTTTTCTCTACCATGAAATAGAATAATATTTGCTAATTAAGATTTTTATGACTGAGAATATAAAATTCTTCATCTGTTGAAAATCATCTGATAAAATTATAATTATTATGTGGAAATCATACAATAGTAATAGGTTTGATTCATACTTTAATTTCCAACATATTATGATAGTTTTTCCTCAACACTAGTTGATTCTTCACAAAAGAAAATTAACTTTTAGATGTTAGAGATATATAATAAGAGGTGGAAAATATATTACTAAAATTTAATTGTTTATTTACTTACTTATTTAGACAGACTCTTGCTATCTCTCCCAGGCTTGCCTTGAACTCCTGAACCCCAATAATCCTCCTGCCTCAGCCTCCTGCATAGCTGAAACTACAGGTATGTGCCATCTGGCTCAACTTTATCCCTAAATGTAAATTGAATTTTTGTATGTAACTTTGTGTTCCATTCCTTAAAAATACAAGTCACAGGTAGCAATTATGTTACAAGGATGTGGAGGGGGCAATTTATGGCTTTCATGTCTTCTGTTGAATTCCTTGTTGAGTGTCATCAATTTGGATCCAACTCATAGTGAACCTATGTACAACAGGATGAAACACTACCAACACTGTGCTGTGCACACGATCTTTTTATGTTTGAACGCAGTTTTCCAACCACTGTATTTCTTCTCATTTTGGGTCATACCCCGCAGCATGACAAGATGACAGATGTGGGGCAATAAATTGTAGAATTCCATTATTCCAGTATTCTCTTTTTCCTTCTCCAATTGCTGATGAGTTTTGTTCTTGTTTGTTTGCTTGTTTGTTTGTTTTGGAGGTATGAGTTCTTGTGTAACAAAATAATCCATAGACTATATTATATTATAATGTTTAGCCTCAAATTGAACAGAGTGATAACCACTTCATCAGCTATACTTAAACCAGCCTGAGTAAAAACATTCCAGACTGCCAGACTCCTTGGGTCTCAATCCCACTGGAATTTGGACTGAAACTACACCATCAGCTCTCTTGTCTCAGGCTTTTTGACTTGACTGGAAGTGAAGCATCAACTCTCTTGGGTAACCAGCTTTGCACTCAGCCTGTAGATCCTGGGACTTGTCAACCTTCATAATCACATTAGACAATTGCTTATAAAAATTTCTCTTTCATCTCTCTGTGTATGTCTCTCTCTCCTGTGAGCCTTCATAATTATGTGAACCAATTCCTTATAAAAATCTCTCCCCCAATGTACACTTTCAATTGAGTCTGGTTCTCTGGAGAATGTGGAATAATACACTTCAAGAAACACTATTTGATCATGACAGAAAAAAAAAGTAGCCTTACAACATATGAGATTTAGTTTAGACTTAAATAAAAACTTAATTGGCCCAGTTAAGAGTCTCTAGATGAATTATAAGGGGTGATTTTGAGACAATTTCAGAATATAAGTATAGCGTATCTGTGTACACATTTTACTCTCTGGATTAAGCTTGGGTATATTGCGATAATGGGATGAATAATGCCACCATGGGTATCATGATCAGAAAAGCACATCTCTTCATTTCCCCACAGAGACTAGTATGTGACCTGCTAGCAAACAAACATGAGGAATTAAGTGGTATCATATTTCTGCTAGATAGGAGAATACAGTCAAAACCAAAGTACCCAAACTACTTTTCACCATAGCAGACTGTGCTTGAGTTATAAATGCAGATTAATCTAAAATATTAATGAATCCAGTAAAGCACTCCATGTAATTTTCCTAGATACTTGTCCTAAAGGGGAAGGGCATAATTTCCTACTTCCTAAGTGCAGGTACATGTAGTGACTTCTTTTCAAAAGAGTGGAGCGTGGAAAGAGGGAAAACAATGGAGACATTGACAAACACTATATCAACCCTGTGAACCAGGTCAACATCAACAGTCATAATTTGTGTTGATCGTATATGTGACAAAAATGGAACTTTATTTCTATATGCATCTTTCCTAAAATCCATAACCAAAGTATAATCACGAGGAAAGAAAATCACACAAATCCTAAGGTACATCTTACACAGACCCTCACCAATGCTCTCATGAAGTATCAAAGATATTGAAATCAAAGAAAATTTAAGAAACTCTAATAGCTAAAATGAGTTCAAGGAGACAAAACAATTAAATAAAATATAATATCCTAGATGAGTTCCTACAACAGATGAATAACATTGGTAGGGGGAAAGAAATATGAGTTAAGTATGGATGTTAGTTAATGGCAATGCACCAATATGGGCTCATAAATAGTCACAAATGTGCCATGGCAACAGAAGAAGTTAGGTATGGAGCATATCAGAACTCTATGCTATCTCTGCAATTTTTCTGAAAATTGAAATATAGTTTAAAAAGTTATTAAGTCATAAGAGAAATCCAATACAATGGCATTTTAAAACTATAAAATACAGTGGAACTTCAAATTTAGTCAAATAATATTCAAAACCATGTATACTTTCTAAGTTGCTATTATTTTCATATACATGTGTAATACATGTAATATTCCATAAAATAGCTGTGTGTCATGGTAACAGATAAGAAAATGTTTACTTGTTGTCTTAAACTTATCTGCAGTATAGGAAAATCACTTTTGATAAGGATGGTATCCCTCTGTCTGTGTATGCATTTATTTATAGAGCTATTCTTTTATTTGATTTTGTGTATGGCATTTAAAATTCAGAATCTGGATTTTAACTATTGGAGTGTAAATTTTGTTGCTTAGGGCTGAGCAATGAAAAAGTGATTTATAAAAATATGTGTGTTTCAAATTCATGGTAAAAGCATGCTCCATTTTCCTACCCCAGGTCTTAGATTTTGGAGTTCATCAGGAGGCCCAAATGCTCTATGGAACCCCAAAATGTGATTTCTGTCACTATTCTAACAAATGAGCTTATAATGAGTTTATAATGAAAGTCAAGACCATAACACCATTCTCAAAATTGCCTATGCCATGATACCATAAATGTTCTCAGGGTTCTCAATTCACTTTGACTAGGTGCCTGAAGATACACTGGAGAGGAGAGTAGTATTAAATTCTGCTACTATTGTATCATCATATCAAAGAGATCTATCTATCTGTCTACCTGTCTCTGTCTAATGTGTGTGTGTGCATGCGGACGTGCATGCACGCGCGCGCGCACGAGTGTGTGTGTGTCTGTGTGTGTTGGGGAGAAGAAAAGGAGAGAGGGAGAGAGAGAGAAGGAGAGAAATAGTAGAGTAGATCCTCATTCGATGATAAATACAACTACATATAAAAACAGGCCAAAATTCTCTTATAGGTCAAAAGGTAATATAATAGGATAATATAATAAATAATATAAATATAAATTTAAAATAATGTAGTATAATATAGGATACAAATAATAATAGTGTCTACCATTTTGAGAAATTTCTTTTGCAGACACTGTAACAATTAATTTTGTTAAATTCATCCCTCCTCCTAGTGATATGAAAGTTGGTAAGGATGTTGACCCTATTATCATCCAACACATTGTGAAGGAGAGACGGAACATAGTGAGGTTGGTAACCAGCTGAAGACCACACACTTAGGTAGAGGTAGGATTCAATTGAAGTGTTTAACACAAGGGGTCCAGTCTAACTCCATTTCTTAACAAAGAAAAGTGGCATCTGATCTGCACAGTTTATTACTCAGCAAAACATTTCTAAAGATCAGATTTTTACTATGTTCTATTTGCGTTAGAGGGTGGAATTTTAAAATTAACCTTAACAACAAATTATCTGAAAATTAATACAATAAACTCATTTATAATAGCACCAAAAAGAATAAAACACTTAGGAACAAGTTAGTTCAAGGAGATGAATCATTTCAACACTGTAATCTATAAGGTGTTGATGAAAGAAATTAAACAAAACACAAATAAATGGAAAGATACTTCATATTCACTTGAAGAATTAGAATTGTTAAGATGTCCATACTTCTCAAAGTAATTGCAGATTCAATGGAATCTTTCTTAAAATTCTTATGGCATTTTTTTACAAAGATAGAAAGAACATACAACTTATATGAAACCACAAAAGATCTCAAATACCCAAAGAAAGTGTGAGCAAAAAGAATAAAGTGAAAGCATCACACATTCTGAATTCAAACTAAACTACAAAGCTATGATAATAAAAACAGTACACTAGGACAGAAATATATACATAGAACAGTAGCCCACATATAAAGCCACACATCTACCAAACTAATTTGCGACAAAAGTGCCAAACAAACACAATGCGTAAAGAATAATATCTTCAGTGGCTGATGTTGGAAAACCTGGAAATCCACATGCAAAAAAAAAATGAAATTTGACTTTTATCTTGCACTATATACAAAAACTAATTTGAAATGAACTAAAGACTGAAATGTAGTATCTGAAACCATAAAAGCCCTACAAAAAAAGGATTGGATAAAGCTTCTTGACATGGGGCTTAGAAATGGATTTTTGTGTATGACACCAGAAACATAGGCAATAAAAGTAAAAATAAATAAGCGAGGCTACATCAAGCTAAGAAGATTCTACATCATAAATTAATTGACAAAATGAAAAGACAACTTATGGAATAGGAGAAAATTCAGGCAAACCAGACATCTGATAAAGATTTCATATAAAAATCTATTAGGAACTCATATAGCTCAATAAGGAAAAATATTTTAAAATTTCACAATTTTATCTTTCTGTGTCTACATTTTAGAGATCATTTCCTATTTTTTAAGTATATACAATTTGTCTATATTTGAATGTACCACAGAAAAAAATATTGCATTAATTGGGGATAGTCTTCAATGGGATCCTCTTGATTTATCTCAGTAATTGTGTAATATATATACCCCAAAATATATTTGGTCATTGTAATTCAATTTTATAATCAGAAGTGCTTAATATGATTGTTCTTTGGACATCAGAATCCAGTTAAACTCTGCATGTTCCAAATATGTATCCATATAAACAGTTATAAATTTAGGACTTTATGCAACTCTACTGAGATTGACAAAATCTCTGTTCTTTTCAGTGGATCATATACTGCAGATTGATCTTTGAAAAGATTTAAATCCATGGACTATTATATGAACTCATGTGCTTCTTTTGTTTTTTGCTTATTTATTTACTGCTTGGAATTGAACTATGGGAACTCATTCCTTCCCCCTGAAAATATCTTAAATAGATGGTAGCTTTCTGGTTATACTAATTTTAATCATAATAATTGCATTAGTTCCTTATTCATCATTATGACAAAATGCCTGAGAAAACAACAGAGGAAGGATATATTTTGGCTTATGATTTCAGAGCTGGGGTTTAGCTCAGATGGTAGAGTGCTGCTCTGCACTCTCTGAGGACTCAGGTTCAATTCTAGCATCATAAAAATGAAAGAAAGCTGTGGCAATCCATTCTCTAAGTAATTCCAAAACAATCAGCCATTGAAAACCCTATGAGTGTCGCTATGAGTGGGACCCAACTCCACAGCACCTAACAATAACAACAACATGATTTCAGAGGTTTCAGTCCATAGACACACTTGGTTCCATCACTTCTGAGCCCATGTGTGTTGAGGCAGAACATCAGAGGAGAAGGGCAGGTGGATGAAACCTGCTCAACCCATGGTAGCTGGGAAGCAGGGAGAGAACTGTAGAGAGAAGTGGCTGAGGTTGAGACATTTCCTTCTAGGGCACAATCTCAGGGACCTACTTCCTCCAAGGAGGCCCTACCTCCTAGTTTCTGCCACTTCCCAGTAATGACATCAAATTATGAATCCATTAGTAAATTAATCCATTAATGAAGTTAGCACCCTCAAAATCATTTCCCAAAAACCCATCCACTGGCTGACAAGTCTTGTACATATGATTAAAGAGGATATTTCAGATCCAAACTATGTTGTTAGGTGCTGTAAAGTAGTGTCCAACTTATGGTGACCCTTATAGGGTTTTCAGTGGCTGACTGTCTCAGGATTGCTCAGTAGTGGATTACCATGTCCTTCTCCTGTTTTGTCAGTCATGGGAATAGATCTTGGGACCTCAGAGACTGCAGAGTGGTGCTCTACCAGCTGAGCTAAATTCAGATCCAAACCATAACAATAATAATCTCAAATTTGCATCAAAACTTCAGTTTCTAGAAGAAAGGATTTAAAATTCTTTCACCATAAATAAATCATGTTTGAAAAGATAGCTATGTTTACACCAACTCGACAGCACCTAACAACAATAATGTATAGCAAAACATCACATGGTGCCCCATAAATATGCACAGTTTTATATACTTGTTGTATCATTTAAAAATACACTTCAAAAAAATTAATAAGTAAAATATTTTTTGCAGTACTGGGGGCTTGAACCCAGTACTTCCCCCATATTTTTCAGGTGCTCTACCACTGGACAGCATCCCCAGCCCATTTATTATATTTCTAATTTGGAGACAGGCTTACTAAGTTATGCAGCCTGCCTCTGGCCTTGAACATGTGATCTTCCTGCCTCAGCCTCATGAATTGCTAAAATTAGAGGCATGCATCACTGTGCCTGGCAACAAATAAGATAAAATTTATAACACCATTCAATTTTATAATCAATTCATTCTGAATATCATACTTGGCAGAATTCTTCTAAGACTCACCAACATTCTTCATTTTTTCTTTTTCTCTCTTCTCCTCTTTTCTTCCTTTTCATTTCTTCTCTTCTTTTCTTTTCTTTCTTTTTTTTTTTCTCCCAGTACTGAGGGGTTGAATCCAGGGCCTCTTGCATGCTAGGGAAGTGATCCACCATTGAGCTGTACCTCTGGTCCCTTTTTGACTTTTTATTTTGAGACATGGTCTCCCTAGTTACCCAGACAGCCTCTGCACTGGAAGTCTGATCCTCTGCCTCAGTGTCCCAAGTCCCTGAGATTACAGGAGTATACCAGCATCAGTAACATTCTTTACTTTCACCCATTTATGCCTGAGAATATGTTATGCGCAGAGGTGGGGTGTTGTTGTTGTTTTGTTGTTGTTAGGTGCCATTGAGTCATGTCCGACTCATAGCGACCCTCGTAGGTTTTCAATGGCTGATTGTTTCAGGATTGCCTTGGGAGTGGATTGCCCCATCGTTCTCCAATTTTTGTGGTGCTGGAAATCGAAGCCAGGACCTCATAAACTGCAGCACAGAGCTCTACCAACTGAGCTAAATCCCAGCCCAGGTGGGGTGTTAGTGGTCTCTTTATTCCATTTTCCTTTGCTCTCACAGTTCTCCACAGCCCTCTTGTCATTTCCAACACAAAAGTCAAGGAACAAACACTAAGAAACAACAATTCCATTCAAGAAGATGGCCGGGGAAAAGGACGGAGAATTAAACCAAAGTGAGATTTGCCATTGTTTCTTGAAGCTCTTATTTTAAAGCTTCTGCATACTAGTTAGTTCTTTTTTAGGGTTTCTTGGTTTGTTAGTAGCTCATCATGAACATATGCACCATGTTATTAAAGAGTGATGTGCTCTTTGTCTAATCTTCTATAACCATTCTCAGCATTTCAACTTAATTACATCATCAGCCTTGAATGCCTGGAGTTTAATTGTCCAGACAGGTTGATTTTGGGGACAGGGTTTTATCAAAGCAATAGAAGTCCAATTATCTTCTATAGCATAAAATTGCCCTATCGGAACCTTCCATTTTTTTCCAGTTAGTTGCTTCATTTTCAGGTTGCCTCATGCTTAATCCCTCTCTTTTTACCCTCCTGTCTTGGTTACTCTAACTTACCAATTTTTGACCCTAAATGTTTCTAAACTATAAGTTGGATTAGGGTTTAACTCAATTGGTAGAGTGCTGCTCTGCAATCTCTGAGGACCTGAGTTAGATCCCCAGGACCACAAAAACAGAAGGACATGGCAGCCCATAACCAAAACAATCTTGAAACAATCAGCCATTGAAAACCATATGAGGGTCACTATGATTTCAATAGCACCTAACAACAACATTTAGCTCAGTTGGTAGAGTGTTCCTCTGCACTTTTTAAAAATCCATGTTCAATCTCCACCGCCACCAAAATAGGCAAAGGTTGTGGCAACCCACACCCAAAGCAATCCCAAAATAATCAGCCATTGAAAACCGCAAGAGAGTCGCTATGAATAAGATCTGAGAACAATAAGCTATAAATTGAGAA
Source organism: Pedetes capensis (assembly GCA_007922755.1). Classification (NCBI taxonomy): domain Eukaryota; kingdom Metazoa; phylum Chordata; class Mammalia; order Rodentia; family Pedetidae; genus Pedetes; species Pedetes capensis. The sequence goes on along the minus strand of VMDO01025671.1, from coordinate 13,530 downwards.
AAGAACCCAGCAGCCCACTCCAGAAACAATCAGCCATTGAAAATCCTATGAATAGCAGAAAAGCAGTGACAATAATGCCAAGCATGGAACAGTGTTGGATAGTGTTTCCTTCTGTTGTACAAAGGGTCACTATGAGTCAGACCTCACTCCAGGGCACCTAACAACAACAACAACAACAAAAAATCTGTAAATACTTCTTTTGTTCATGTAGCCTCCTATTTTCACTAGCACTAGAGTGCAGGCCTGGGTCTCTGTAATTTAGCACTTATTAGGAAAGAAGAAAAAAGTTTTCTCAAATGTGGATACTCAATGTTCTTCTAGAGTCCTCTAGGTTTAGCTCAGATGGTAAAAGCACTCTGATTCTGAGTACCACTTCATACTTGGCAGAGAGCTCTTCACTTCCTGCATCCTTTAATTTCTTCCATATCAATTTTTATCATATTTATGATTTTCTCTTAAATAGCTTTGATCAGAGGGTAGTAGCTGGAAAAATTTTGCTCCTTATCCTGCATGAATATGATTTTTTTTCCCATAGGATGAGACAGTGGAAGGAGGAAACATTGGGGATAATATTTCTAGAACAATCTACCTATTAGGGGAATATTTTGGATGTTACACAGTTCTATTATTTGGGGAAAAAGCCAACTAAATTGTTGGTTACAATGGAAGTACATCAGTGAAATCCCAGAAGGTTGAAATGTGTGTGAATCATGCAGCTTTCAGGACAAGAATCTGGAAGTCTGTACTGATATTTACTTTGATTCTGACTTCTAATTGTGAAAAGATATCCAGAATGTCCCGAAAGGAAAATTACACCTAGATGCTTTTGGAGTAGGAAAAACTATACACTAATGAGAGTGACCTTTTAATTTCTTGCCCTTCAGAAACACATATGAAATTTAATGTCCAACATATTGAGACTGTTCATTTTACATTTCAACTTAGAAAAATCATCTTCAATACAACAACTTTTAGGGCACTTATATATCTCTTTATGATCAAGTGGAAAATGATCCAGTAATGAGAATCCAGACCCAGGCACACTTGTGGCATGCACTTGTAATCCCAGTGACTCAGGATGCTGAGGCAGAAGAATTGTGACTTTGAGGTCTAGAGGTAGCTTGTGCAACTTAGTGAGACTCTGTCTCAGTATAAAAATTAAAAGTGGTATTGAGGTTGCAGTTCACTGGTAGAGAGAGCACTTGCTTATTATGCACAAGGCCCTGAGTTCAATACCTCAGTAGGAAAAATAAATAAATAAATAAAAATAAAATAAACAAAAAGGAAAGGAAAGGAAAGGAAAGACCAGCATTTCTTCTCACAGTTTTTGGGGTCTTTGAATTTACCTTTGGAAAAATCCCACTTAAATGCTGACCAGTTCTGCCGTCGTTCTGTTTACATCTTTTATAGCATCATATTGAAAGATGGTGGATCTGATTAGATAAGAACAACACAGACTCTGTGAATTGCTACATCTCATTATTTGTTGAGTCTGTTTATAAGACAATTGTCATAGATTCTTTGTGCAAGCACTTTATAAAGTGCAGATGATTTAAAATTATGACTAGTCACTGAAAAACACACATTGGAACTTTTCTTATTATTTTAAACAGTGACATTAGTGCTGATAGTAATCTCCTCATTCCAATGCCAGTTTCCATGTCATCTATCCTTTCTTCATGGCCTGCAGCTGTAGCGTTGTGGCATCTGATCCCCTCAGATCTCGGAAGCTAAGCAAGACCAGGCCTGGTTAGTACTTGGATGGGAGACCTCCTGGGAACACTAGGTGCTGTAGGCTTGGAAGAAGGACGTGGCAACCCATTTCCAAAAATCAATCCGACATTGAAAACTCTATGAACAGCAGAGAAGCACTGACAATAGTGTTTCACCTGTTGTACATAGGGTCACTATGAGTCCGATACTGACTCGATGGCACCTCACAACAACAACAATAACAACAACAATCCTTTCTTCATAGGCTGCCTTTTTAATGAGGCAAAATATTATTTTGTGAAGAAGACAAAATAGTCATGGAATTCAGGCCATATGTTAATCACCCAGGTCTTTACTCAGAATGATATACTTAGATGCTCAAATGTTAACAAGACTGAAAAATGTATCCATTTTTCCATCCATACATTCAAAATGTATCCATCCAGTGATTCTGAAGAATCACTCATTTATTACCTAATTCATGCTGACAGTTATATGCCACATTGTGGAGGGACAGCAAAGAAAAAAATCTGTATCTTACCCTTTTTACAGTCCAACTAAGGAAACTTGATGGGGATATCTGGATATAACAAGAATTTTTACAAAGCTTTCATGAGTAAGTGAAGAATTATCTACCACATATCAGTTGAATAATTTTTTTTTGAGGTCCTGGGGAGCTGAACCCTGGGCCTCATGCATACTTTACAAGTGTTCTACCACTGAGCTGCACCTCTAGCCCCCTTTAAACTTTTTTTATCTGAGGACAGGATCTCTCTAAATTATGCAGGCTGTCTCTGGGCTTGAACTTGCAATCTTCCAGCCTCAGCCTCCCAAGCAGCTGGGATTACAGGCATGCACCACTGTTCCTCTCCAGGTTGAATAGTCTTGAAAATATGTTTGAGCCAGGCAGCAAAGCGCACACCTATAATCCCAGGAAGTCTGGAGGTTGACACAACAAGATCGCAGGTTTGAGGCTAGAGGCAACCAGCACTGTTTATAGAGAATTTGTCTCAAATTAAAAAAATAAACAAAGGGTTGTGGTATGGCTCAGTGGTGCAGCACTTTCTTAGCACATGTGAGGCTCTGGGTTGAACCCCTAATACTACAAAGAAAGAATGAGCAATCTGAGTAGGACAAAGAAGGATGATTTAGAATGGATTAAATCTCATTGAATATTTGTTAAATCCACAGTTTCAAAATGAGTATAAGACAACTAAATTGCATCCTGAAACTTTCCTGGAATGTCATATTGTTATTATTCTGAAAGATTGTAAATAATGATTAAAGTACCTGTCTTGCCTCTCTTTTATCAGCTGTTCTTTAAGGTAATCAAATAGTTGATAGACGATTGCTCTTAGAAAATAACTCTAAATCAAGGAGGGCTCCCTGATGCATGCCTGTAATCCTAGTGATTTAAAGGATGAGCCAGGAAGATTGTAAGTGCCAGGTCAGAGGCAGCCTAAACAACCTAATAAGACCCTGTGTTGAAAAAAAAGAAGAAAGAAAGAAGGGAAGAAAGAAAGAGAGAAAGAAAGAGAGAAAGAAAGAGAGAAAGAAAGAAAGAAAGAATGAGGCAGAGGGTATAGCTCAGTGGTAAAGTACTTGGTTAACATGAGTGAGGCCCTGGGTTCAACATTCCTTTCCAAAAAAGAAAAAAGAAAATATTTGATTTGATTATGATGAACCTCAGTATTTTTGTTCTCAGAATGGAGACATGCTAGTGTTCCTTACATAGTTTGAAAAGATGTCTTTACAAATGTATTTTCCACATAAAAACATGTTTTACAGAAGTTGGTTGTATAGATACACACTTAGAAGAAGTGAGGTGGAGGAAATTATAACAATGTGATGATCTGAGTAGACATCCTCTTGCTCTAATTTCCCTAGCAGGAAATTAGAGCTCACTCAATTCATATTCCCTACTAAGCAACACTGTTGAAAATTTGCATAAGACTGTGGATATTCTAGATATTTTAATTGAGATAGTTAGGAGGAACTCTCACAAAGCTAGAAGAATTAATTAGATAGATGTGAATGAGATGATTAGAGAAGACTTGTATATATTTATTATAATTTTGTGTAAACTTTTTATTCACATGTAGCTATATTTCACTCAACAATGGGGATAAATCTTGAGAAATGTGTCATTGGGCAATTTTGTCATTCTCTGTACATCATCTGAACAAACTAAGTTGGCTGGAATGTCACTAGGTGATATAATCTTGTGGGAACACCTTCAAACATGGTCCATTTTTAATTGAAACATCATTATGCCACACATGACTGTACATTATATATTGTCCTAAACACACAAATTCTAACTGTATAGTGCAAAGAATTTCCATGAAATGAAGAGCATCCTGATCTAGAAATAGAATAGAAACCTCCCTAATGTCAAGCCAAAATAATTCCACCAATGAGTAACTATTATACTGCATTTAACATTTTTGAATTATTTTTGTCCTTTTTTGGTTATATGAATACAATCAAATTATATGTATTCAATGATCCTGGTTTAGTTTATTAACTATTGTAATTTTTAGTTGTGTCTATGTTGCACATAAAAGTAATCCATTATTTCTAATTGCTCAATTCAATCTATTGGCTGCCTCTGGCCTCAAACCCTCAAACCTCTGGTTCTGTCTCCCAAGTTGCTGGGTTTGCAGGCATTTACCACCATGCCAGGGTCAGAGATAGAGCATTTTATGTCCTATTTAAGAGGTCTTTCATTATCACAATGTGAATTATATATTCTCTTATGTTATTTTCTGAAAGCTTCATTGCTCTGCCTTTCACATTCTGATCTATTAAATATATGAAATTTTTTGTTATAGTTGTTTTATTTTTTGTTATAATGTCTGGAAGAAGTACACACACACACACACACACACACACACACACACACACACATTTTCATTCCAGATGGAAAGCCAATCCTCAACATGTACTGAAAAAACTATCCTTTCCTTATTGTACTACAGGGCCATTTTTGTTCTATATTCAGTGACTGTTGAGAATGGCTCTTTACAAAGGATTTAGTTAACTAATTTTATAAAGATTATTTTTTATGTTTGCACACTAATCCCCCAGACTCTCTTGTCTTTTGGTCATGTTTTCAAGCTTCTCTTCTGAGCACATTACATAAGATTATTTTATATTCTGCTACTGATAATTTTAATGTCTCAAGTCTTTGGGTTTCTGATTCTACTGTTTTAACAGCTAGCTCTCACTCACATTCCACTATTCACTTGTGCATTTTTGTTTTTCATTTGTTTACTTTCTTTAAAATGTGTGCTTACTCTGGGCTAGAAATTTTCTGTTTTGGAATTTGGTCTATTGGTTTATGTTGCAAATTGAGTTAAAGGTGCATTCATCTGGGGAAGACCTGGGTTGGCTCTTCTGGATACCAGATGTCAAACAAACATGAGACCACTTTTAATCTCCCATTTAAGATCTATTTTAAATGTTGAAGGCAACATGGACATGGATAAAGACCAAATCACATATTTTTTTATTTAAGATAATTTTATATCTCATGGACAGCAAGAAACTCATGTGCCAGCTGTGGTTTTAGAGTCTCAGGGAAGATTATTTTTTTTATCCTTTCATCCAACATCAAGTTTATAGTGAGCCTCAGAGAAAAAGACAGACTGTACATCATCCAAGCCCCCAAAATCATAATGTTAACTTCATTTTACCTCTGTAGATTTATTACTATCAGTAGTGTGATAGTTTGTATTATTTTAAACCAAACCACATATTGTCCTTTTTTATTTTTTATTTTTTTGGTTGTACTTCAGAGTTGAATCCAGGGCCTCGAATACACTTTGCAAATGCTCTACCACCCAGCTGCACCCCTATCTTTTTCTTTATTTTTTATTTCAAAGCAGAGTCTTAGTAAGTTACATAGGCTGCCTCTGTCTTCAAACTTGTGATCCTCCTGCCTCTGTCTCTTGGGTCTCTGGGATTACAGGCATGCACCACCATGCTCAGTCAAATATGGTTTCTTTTCTACTACGCAATACAGTTTTATGTTTGCTTATTTGTTTGTTTGTTTAGGATACTGTTGTGGTTTAAAAAAAATGTGTTTTGGCCTCAAGGTGATAGGTAAATTTGTGATGATTAATCTTGATTTTCAACTCGATTAGATTAAGAAATTCCTATAAAATTAGCAAAGCAGACCTCTCATTGTGTCTATGAGGTGTTTCCAGAAATAATTAGATCATGAGGACTGTGACATAATCAATGGATTAATCCCTTGATGGATTCATAATATGATGACATTATTGGGAGGTGGTGAAAGGTATGAGATGGGGCCTAGTTGGAGAAAATAGATCTCTAAAGTCATGTCCTTTGGGGGTTATATTTTGCCCTGGCCTCTTCCTACATCTCCTTTCTCCTTCCTGGTCACCATGATGTGAACTGCTGTGCTCTGCAGTGAAATTGTGAACCAAAATAAATAATTTCTTACTTTCAGTTGTTTCTGTCAGGTGTTTGGTTACAGCAATGAAAAGTAACTAATGTAGAAAATTGGTACCAGAAAAGTGGGGTATGACTATGACTAATCCTGACTACGTACAAAACTGTGATAAAAACGGTGATGAATGTTTAAATTTTAAGAAATTTACAGTAAAAGACACATTGTCACTAGCCCCTCACCCTGGCTTCAAACACACTTATTCCACAATTCTTGCTACTTTATGAAGCAGTTCTGGAAGTCACCTTTTGTGAATATCTTTAGTTGTACTATCATGCCTGCTTCAGTGTTCTGAATAGATTCAAAATGTGTACTTTTTGTGGCAATTTTGACTTTGGGAAAGGGCCAGAAGTTACATGGTGGCAGCTCTGGTGGATAAGGTGTATGAGAACACACCATAAAATTTGTATTTGGCAGAAATTGCCATGTCAGAGTGATGTATGACATGGAATGTTGATGTGATAGAAGATAAAACTAAAGACATGAAAATGGTATTCCAGAACCGTTTTGGAAAGTGTCAAGTACAACAGGATAAGAGTTTTCAAATACATAGGAAATATTTTGAGTGGGATTAACAGCAGGTATCTTTTACTGTAATACATTTTTTAAAATTTAAATATTCATTGTATTTTTATTCATACCTTATAGTTCTTAATCCTCTAGAACTGTTTTGCAGGAAAATTTGGAAACGTTTGGAAAAGTAGGATACAGAAATCTTTGCATGCTATCAGTGGAGTTTACTGGTGAGAACTCAAAACACTAGAATTCCAAGAAGAATTTGAATAGGAAAAGAGTGTGACTTTGAAGTGTTTTTATTGACAATGAGGACTCTATTTGATATTCAACTAAAGACCATTGATATTACATTGTGGCAATGAAATTGTCTGTACTTTGTTAATGTCTTGAGATTTTGACTGATACTGAGTTTAAAGATGATAGGCTAATTAATTTGGTGGAAGAAATTTCAAGAAAATATAGCATTCAGTTTGTGGCATAGCTACAGCTGGATGCTTTTAGCCAAGTTTACAGTGATAAATATGAGCAAAAACCTAAACAGAAAGACCTGAAATACTTTCAGGTTGGTCGTAAAAACCTATGTAATGTTGGAACTAAGGAAGGCATGGTTTCTGAAAGGGTTACTGTCATGAAAAAGAAACAGAAGAGCCGGGCTCAGTGGCGCATGCCTGTAATCCCAGCGGCTCAGGAGGCGGAGGCGGGAGGATCTCAAATTGGAGACCAGAGGCAGTCTGCATAATTTAGCGAGACCCTGTCTCAAAAAAAATGAAAAAAAATAGGCTGGGGGTGCAGCTCAGTGATCCAGCACTTGCAGAGCATGCAGGCGTGAAGCCCTGGGTTCAACTCCCCATACCAAAAAAAAAACAAAAACAAACAAAAAAAACTGAAGTGTTGTATCAAAACAGTTACAAAGAAGCCTTGAGAAAACCTCAGGAATTGACCTGACCTCATGCATTAAAGACTCAAGAGTGTAAAGGTTTTAACTTATTTGAGAAGGGAGCTCTGAATGCTCTGCTTGCAGAGGGATCTCTAAAGAATTGTTTCCCAGTATTCAGTCATCCAGGCACTCAGAGGCTATTGCAGTCATGGTCCAAATATGTCTGGCCACTGCTCCAGCAGGTGGTTGACATTGGTATTTTCCATGTGATGCCTGTTTTGTGGGCATACAGAATGCAAGAGGTACCGCGTCATGGAGGCTTCATTCCAGCTTTAAGCAGAAGGCGTAGGAAGCCAGACAATTTGTGGCAGACCCCATGTATAGCATGTGAAGCTTTCTCTATCCTACTTTTCCAAACTTTTCCAAATTTTTCTGCAAAACAATTCTAAAAGCTTAAGAATTATAAGGTTGAACAGTTCATGAAGGCAGTCTCTGAGAAGCCAATAGGTGAAGCTGTGAGAGTGAAGTCAAAGCTGCAGTGGATACTCCAGGATGTGGGAGAGGCTAAAAGTATATAATGTCTTCCAAGAAAAACCACTGGCCATGAATACAATCAGCCCAAGAGAGAAGCCATGTGAACTTCAAATGGCAAGGCCATAGGGATAGGGCTGTCTAAGCCTGTCAGAGCTCACATCATGACACCACATTCTCCAGATGATGGATTTGGAGCTACAAAATTTTAAATTTCCCCTCCTAGGTTTTGGTCTTTCTTTGATTCAGTCCTTCCTTGATATTTGCCTATTCTTCTCTTCCTGAAGGAGAATATTTACTCTATGCCAAGGTATATTATTGTAAGTATGCAATTTTCTTTTCAATTTTACAGCTAAAAGTTCACAGCTAGTTCACAGCTAAAAGGTTGCTTAGAATTTCAGAAGAGGCTTTGGACTAGGACTTTTAACCAATGCTGGAACGGTTAAGAATATTGGGAGTCATGGATATGGATGGAATACCTTTTCCATGATGACATGGATATTGTACTTCTTGATACACTTTTAAAAATTTTTATTAGTAATTTTTAATGTTAAACTTAACGAGTCTCATTATGATATTTCCGTAAATGCATTTCATTGTACATTGCTCACATTCACTTCCCATTACCCCTTTATGACTCCCCTCCCCCATCCTTTCCCTTCCCACCGATGTTGTCCCTTCTACTTGCATGTCTTTTTTTTCTTTTGAAAATATCTGTGTATATGGACATCCCTATTTTCTCATAGGGCTGGGATTTAGCTCAGTTGGTATAGCACTGTTGTGCAGTCTCTGAGGTCTTTGGTTTGAATCTCAGCACCACAAAAATGGGAGAAGGATATGGCAATCCACTCTTGAGCCAATCCCAAAACACCAAAACAATCAGCCATTGAAAACCCTATAAGGGTCGCTATGAGTCAGACACTACTTGACAGCACCTAACAACGATGACAACAACAACAACAACAACAACAACAACAACTTTCTCATAATGGCAACATATGTAATATTTTCTTTCTTATCTTCCACTACATTTTCTCTTTGCCTCCTGCCCTCTTTCTTTAGTCCATTATCTTTCCCTACTTAGGTCCTGTCTGCTTTCATGATCTATGTTTTAATAATGAATATATATTGAAGTCTAACATCCACAATAAGAGAAAACATGATGTTTACTTTCTGGGTCTGGGTTAATTCACTTAAAATGATGATCTCTAGTTCCATCCATTTTCCATCAAATGCCATGATTTTGTCCTTCTTTATGGCTGAGTAAAACTCCATGAGGTATATATGCCACAATTTCCTCATCCACTCATCTGTTGATGGACAATTTTGAGAACCAGAGTTGCAATGTTATGGTTTTAAGTCATGTTTTGGGGTATCAGGTTGACAAGGAGTAGACTTGTGATAGTTGATCCTGATTGTTAACTTGATTGGATTAAGAAATGCTTAGGAGATTAGTAAAGCACACCTTGGGTCTGTCTATGAGGATATTTCCAGAGACAATTAGATTATGAGGGCTCTGAGTTAATCAGTGGATTCATCCCTTGGTGGATTCATGTAGGATTCAAAGTCATTAATGGGAAATGATGAGAGATAGAGATGCAGTCAATTGGAGGGAGTAGGTTACTGGGGTTGTGTCTTTAGAGTTTATATCTTACCCTGCCCCTTCTATATCCTCTCTTCTCTACTTTCTGGCTACCATGACATGAATGATTCTTTTACCCATGCCTTCCAGACCTAGTGGCTTAAACTCTCTGAAACTATGACCCCCAAAAAACTTTCATCCCTCACATTTGTTTATGTCAGGCAATTTAGTCATAGTGATGAAAAATTAACTAATACAGAGACTGTTCTAGTCTGCTTCTTATGGCAATAAATAATTCCTGAGTAAAATAAATTTATGAAGAGGAAAGTTTATTTTGGCTCACAGTTTGAATGTTTCAGTCCATAATCAGTTAGCCCCATGGCCTTTGGGCCTATGGTGAGGAAGGTCATCATGGTAACAATATATGGAAAAATCACTTAACAAGACACAAAAGAGAGAGAGGAAGAAAACAGCGTCTCAATATCTCATTCAAAGATATGCCAGCAAAAACTTGAATACCTCCTAGCTGGCCCTACCTCTTAAAGATTCCATCACCCTCCACTAGCGCTACATTCAGAAATAATCCTTTAATATGTAGACCTTTGAGAGCATTCCAGATCCACACTTTAGCTGATACTTTTACTTTTTAAAAAATGTTCTTCCATGAAAGAACAAATGTTTCTTTTCTACCAAAGTGCCATTTTGTAAATAAGCAAATGATTTCCTGAGCAGACTAAAATTCCAGGGCATCTAGCTATTTATGCAGTAAATGAGTCTCAAGGCAAAATAGAATTTTGGAATCCTAATCTTGTTTCATATCCTGCAGCCACAGCACTGTGGAGCCCAATCTGACAGATCTCAGAAGCTAAGCAGGGTCAGGCCTGGTTAGTACTTGGATAGGAGACGGCCTGGGAACACCAGGTGCTGTAGGCTTGGGAGACCCGGCAACCCACTCCCCAAAACACAACCAGCCATTGAAAACCCTATGAATAGCAGAGATGCACCGACAATAGTGTTTCACCTGTTTTACATAGGTTCTCTATGAATAGGATATTGACTCCAGGGCACCTAACAACAACGACACGTATCTTGTACCTCCCCCCATCATACAACCTGATCATTGATTTTGTAAGGGGGAAGTGTTTTGCTAATAAATTCAGAAAACTAATCAAAATCAGACTCATAAAATCCTATTTATGGAGATTGTCTTGGTGTAACAAGTTGTCTTACACAATGGAAATTTTTTAATAGGCTACCAGTTAATACACCTCATTTGGATTATATGTTGTTGTTGCTGTTAGGTGCCGTCGAGTCGGTATCCGACTCATAGCAACCCTCATAGGGTTGGATTATATAGAAATCACAATTCATCTATCCAATGGTATACATGCTCCAAGGGATTAGAAAATGACTATGTTGATTTTTGCAGTCAATAATCCCAGTATTGTATATTTTATGGCCACAAATTACTTATCAGCAGTGAGAGGAAGCACTCGCAAACACAGTTTGCTTTCTGTAATTTTGAAAATGGAGAACTTGAAAGTGATACAATGTGTCTTTTCCTCTTATGGAAACCTGAGTCTACAGGACCTGACTCTGGTTACAACAGGCAATGTTGCAGCAACTTCAATTTCTCCCATTCCTCTAAAGAACTCTCCAGCTCTACTTTGGAGCAGCAAATGAGTTGGCAGGAATGAGCCAACCATAATGGATAGCTCATAAACATTCAAATGTGAATTTAATTTGAATGCAGGCTTACTCTCTTGTGTGGACGCAAAATTCATGTCAGCAGATTTGTTAACTCACTGGATCTCATTACGCTTTGTGTGCTTTTAGTATTGGTGACAGTCCTTTGCTCATGGACTCAGCTTAGAGGGAGATGTTTATATACATGCTGCTTCTGATGCTCTGCCCCACAAAACTATCTGATGACCGATTCCTGGTGTTTTCTACTTTGATTTTTATCAGAAACAGATTACAATAAGACTCTCTTGAAGAACATTTCCATTTTAATAAGGGGTGTTTGAAAGGAATTCAAGATACAAAAACAAGCTCTCAAAAAGATGAGCAGAACAGATGGTAGATTGGTAAAGGGACTTCCCTGACTCCTTCCTCAATCCCCTGTGACTCGTATTTTGTCACTTCAAGGTAAACAACTTTGATGGTTTCTATTTCTGTCACACAGAAAATCCTTTGACCTGGATAAGAGAGGTTGGTCCTTCCTTATCTTTCCTCTGATAACAGAATCATAGAAATCAAAGGAGCAGAATCTAATGGAAGAGATTCAGGCCAAAGGCAAACATGATGGATTTAATTTTCTTTAGTCAACCAGTAAATTACAGATCTGATCAATTTTATCATTTGTTATCCCCCTTGAGTCATTGTATATGACAGAATGAAAGCAAAATAGCCCAGATTTATAGGTCTGAGTGTTTATCATAGAAATTTTTTTCTTGAGACAAATTCTCTCTGTATAGCCTAGACTGACCTGGAACTCTCTTTGTAAATCAGGCTGGCTTCAAATCCATGTTGATCCTCTTCCTCCCTCAGCCAGGTTGGGTGGTGCATGTTTATACCCCCAGTGACTTGGGAGGCAGAGGAAGGAGGAGCACAAGTTCAAGAGCAGGAGCAGCCTGTGTAATTTAGGGAGATTCTGTCTCAAGATAAAATTTTTTTAAAAAATGAGCTGGGGTGAAGCTCAGGGCTAGAGAACTTGCAAAGTAGGCATGAGGCACTGGGTTCAATCCCCAAATACTTCCAAAACAAATAGGAAAGGAAAGAATAGATAAAATTTCAACATAAAAATAACAATATCATTCAGATATTTGTGTTATAGGCAAATAACCCAAAATATCCTTGGCCAAATATATATGTCATCCATTGCCACACCTTGATTTTTCACTTTGGCTTTAAATATTTGATCTAAATTATATAATGCAGACATCTAAACAATATTGTTTGGCAATCCCATAAAACACATACTGTGCACTTTCTTCTGGAATGTCAGGTTGAGATTTTTACCTATGTAGAGGTAGATGACTTGTATTAGTTATCTATTTTACATGAAAATCTACTTCAAAATTCCACACTTCCTAAGAAAACACTTTTTTCACACCTCTTGGTTTCTATTTGTTCATAATATGGGATGAGTTGAGTGTGCCCTATACTTTGGGAACTTTCATAGACTTTAGATCTACTTCCCAGGTCAAGTTGTTGGGAAGACTCAGTTCCTCATTAATTATTGGACTTAAGGATTCTCTTCCTATGAGTTCGACACATTGTAAGACACTTTCCCAAGGGAAATGTTAATAAAAGTATTCTTAATAAATCAGTACTCCAGAATAATAGATCTCTGATATTTCTCCAGTTGCAAAATAAAACTGTGATTCACTTTAAGTTTTGCACATAAGAGCCTGATTTTCTCCTCTTTAAGAGAATTGATTGTTAGGCAGAATTGAGGAGCTGTTAAAAGAGGGCAGACACGAAATGTGTTGGGGATTTTTAAAATAATATTTCCCAGCTAGGGTCCCTCATGACAGCTTGAGGGGCTGACCCCTAGTTGATCCCAGGGCTCATCTCACTCACTCAAAACAGCCCCTCCCATCGAGTGAGCAAAGATGGCCCCCAGCCAGCTTGACCAGCCTTAACCACCTTAATTTTGATTGGCTCCCCTCACCACCTTGCAGGTAATAACTGTCTCCACTTGGCAGTTATGTCCTTTTGCCCCCTGTACCTGCCAGCTGTGTGCCCCGATTGGCTGAACCCTACCATGTGACCCCTCCAGGACCCTATAAAAGCAGGGCTCCTGGACCCCATATCACTCCTTTGATCCTC
>VMDO01025670.1:0-27874 GCA_007922755.1 Pedetes capensis | reverse complement strand
CAAGGACTGGAGCCTCACCGTTCCTAAAACTCCCCAGCCTACCCCCCCCAACACCCCCCTCCCCGCCGCCACTGAGACCCGTGTACCGCAGCACAGAGATGGAGCTGTGTGAATGTGATGTGAATGACCAGATTTTAGAGGTTTATTCTGGGTCAGCCCCTGTGAACGTGGGAGATACGGGTGGAAGCAGCTCTGCCCCCTCCCCACACACACACACTGGAGGCCCCTGACTCATCTGAACTCTCAGTGGGCCCTTTGTCTTTGCTGACCTCCCTTTCTTCAGCCCAGGCAGTGGTCTAGGTTACTGGAGTGGATTGTTGTTGTAATTAGTCGCCCTCGAGGCAGGTCCCACTCATAGCTACCCTCATAGGGTTTTCAATGTCTGATTGTTTGTGGATTGTTTTGGGAGTGGACTACCACATCCTTCTCCCATTTTTGCTGTGCTGGGGCTCAAACCTGGGTCCTCAGAAAGTACGGAGCAGCACTCTACCAAATGAGCTAAACCCCAGCTCCATTGGAACAGATGGGGAACCTAAAGGCCAACCAGACTTCAGGATTCAAAGAGGTCAGAGGGGACAAGGATGGGAAGGTGGGGGAGGGGTAAAAGGTAACCAGGCTGGGATATTGCCTGTAGAAGGGAAAGATAGTGCCTGCAGCAGTTCTGTGGAAGATCCCTGGGGGGACAAGGGCCCTGTGACTCACCAGTGAAAGATATTTTGAGAGCCAAGGAAATCTAGAGCAAGGGGCAGATGGACTGGTCCATACCACCTGGAGTGTTGAGCTCAACTCCAGGCCTATAGATCACTGTAAACTCAAGCTGCTGCAGGGCCAGAGTCGCTTATGGAGGAAAGCTCGGGCAGTATGTCCCTTCTGCATGGACCTCCCCCTCCTGATGCGAAGAGAGAGCTTGGAGTTATTCTGAGGAGCCCAAGAGGAACAACAGGCAGCAATGGGTGGGAGTCCAAGAAGTGATGGTTCTAGTTCAGTAAAAGAACTATGCAACCATGCTATCCCATGCCTGCAATCCCGGCAACTCAGGAGGTGGAAGCAGGAGGATCGCAAGTTTGAAAACAGATGCAGCCTACATAATTTAGCAAGACCCTGACTCAAAATAAAAAGTAAAAAATGGGCTAGGGGTGCAGCTCAGTGGTAGAGTATTTGCAAGCCATTGTGAGGCCCTAGGTCCTACCTTCTAGTACCACAAAAAGAAAAAAAGGAAAAAAAAAAAAAAACTGTACAGCCACCTTATCAAGAGCTAGAGGGAGAAGGCTCCGTCACTAGCACATAGAAGCCAGGCAGGCACTGTCGGGTCTGCGTATAGACTTCTTGTTACATCAAACATTGGTGTATGATGGACCTGGTCCTCTCTCCACCAAGTCCACCAAGCATCTTAGAATCCATCACAAGTGACTGACTGCCTTTTACTGCACAACAACAGATGCAATCATCATTAATGGGGTTGCAACTCTTTTGTGACTGCATGAGCATGTGCTGCTGCCTTCTGCCATCTGCATGGTTGTCAGACATTGGGGAAACCCAGAGTCTGACACCAGAGTCTGGGACCCTGGGGGTCAAGTCCATTCGGTCTCTTTAGTTAAACAGTGAAAGGATAGCCAGGCGCAGTGGCGCACGCCTGTAATCCCAGCAGCTTGGGAGGCGGAGGCGGGAGGATCGCAAGTTCGAGACCAGAGGTAGTCTGCATAACTTAGCGAGACCCTGTCTGAAAAAGTAAAAAAAATAGAGGCACAGCTCAGTGGTCCAGCACTTGCAGAGCATGCAAGCACAAGGCCCTGGGTTCAACCAGTACCAAAAAAAAAAAAAAAAAAAAAAAAAAAACAGTGAAAGGATGTCAGGAAGCCCCCATTACCCATAGTGAAATGTAGCCCAACTCCAGGGAGTGGAGGGGACATCTCTAGCCCAGGCCACTCTGACTTTGGTTTCTTGGGCTTACCTTCTCCTTGAGTGTCTCCCACTACAGAGGCCTCAGGGCACCCTGCTGTCCCCTCTAGCACTCCTGTCCAAGTGTGGACTTAACACCTATAGAGCCAAAGAGGCCAAGCTAAGACTTTCTCTGGCTGGGGACTGCTGAAGGGAAATCAAGCCTGAATGAGCATGCAGCTGGATAATCTAGTGACAAAATGGCCTGAGCCCACAGCAATTCCTGCTTCCATTTGGAAGTGCCATCTTTCCTCACTCATAGGAAGCCAGGAAGTACCTGCCTCAAAGGCCAGGCTTAGAGAGCATGGCCAAAGACATAGGGTTTCCAGCCCCCACCTGCCTACGACCTGCCTTCTCCAACCCTGTGCTCTATCAGAGCACCACTTCTTCCCAGTGCTTAGCCCTAGGGGCACCCCCCTTACTCTCAGGCCTCAGTAGGACAACTCCAGCAGAACACTGCATCCTGAATGCAGTGACAGTAAGCTTCTCTCAGGAGGAGTCATTCAAAAGGCGAATAGATTTACAAAGAACTCTTCGACTTTACTTGGTAAATTTGTTGTTGATAGTACATATATACATATCAATTCTGAAGGTGTTTTGTCAGAGCAAATGAGTAAATAATGTGATGCTGTTGGAAGCCAGAGATTTCACTGGGAGAAAAGAGATACAAATATGGATATAGAGATAGAAGATAGAGAGATAGGTTAGATTAGATAGATAGATAGATAGATAGATCCTAAAAGTAATGGCACCCTAGAAATAGTGAGCACACTGAATGCTCAGGTATTGATTTCTAAACACCATTATCCACTAAAAAGAACCAGGACTCCTTAGAGAAATGGCTGATTCCAAGGCTGAGTCAAGGAAAGTGCAAGGAAAGCCTGAAACATCTTGTGCCAAGAGCTAGAAAATGCTCCAAAAAATTTTATAGGAACATGTGGGGAATAACATAGGAGGCAGCATGAAGGAGTTGTCCACTGGCCAAATCTGAAAATTTTGAGCATCAAAACACTAGCAAAGATTCTAATATATTGGATTAAAAAGGAACCTGTGAGTCCATAAATAAGTGGGAGGGAAGGAAAGCTTGTCTGCAGTAGAATGTGAAGTATTCCGATGGAATGACAGAGTTAGCAAGCTTCCAAAGTATGTGAGTCAGGTAGGAATCATCAGTGGATGTGAAAGCCCCTGAGATGATGTTTGTGGGCAACAGGATGCTCACAAGTCTCAAAGTAGCTCCCATAGATTGTTTAATTACAAAGAGAAAATGGTACCTCTCAAGGGCAGAGACCTGGCAGACCTGGCAGACATCACTGCAACCAAGTGATCACAGTTAACATCAGCAGCAATGGGACAGAGGGCCACCGAGTGCTGCTGGTGTGAAGCACTGAGGGCATCACTTATGCAGGATTCCTGCCAGGAAGGCATAACCTGAACCTAATCATGACAACACGTTCAGCAAACCCAAGCAAAGGGACATTCTGCAAAAGAACTAAACCAGAATACCAATGACATGAAGACCAAACTGGGCTGAGGCATTGTCAAGATGAAAAGACCAGAGGGACACAAGTAAATGCAATAATGCACACTCCTAGAATGGATCTTGCTATGGAAAAACCACAAATGCCTTCAGGCAGTGGTCTGCAATCCTTTTGGCACCAGGGACCCATTTCCTGGAAGAAACTTTTTCCACAGACAGGGATGGGGAGGATGATTTCTGTATATGAGCTGATAAGGTGTGGCTGTAAATACAAATGAAGCTTCACTCAGTTACCCCCTACCTCACCTCTTGCTGTGCCAGCTGGTTGCTAACAGCCTCGGGGATTGGGGATCCCTGCCTTATAGAATATTATTGGGCCAGATGTGCTGGCACATCCCTGTTAATCCCAGCAGCTTGGTAGACTGAAACAGGAAGATCACAAATATGAGGCCAGAGGCAGCCTGTGAAACTTTAGTGAGATCCTGACTCAAAGCAAAAGGTATAAAATGGGATGGGGGTACAACTTAGTGGTAGAATACTTACAAAGCATGTGTAAGGCCCTAGGTTCAACCCCAGTCTGGGGGTACCAAAGAAAGGATTTTTCGATCAATTGCTGAAATGTGAAAATGGCTACCATATTAGATAATAAGTTGTATCAATGTTAAATTTCCTGAATTGGGTGAGCGTATGTGGTTTGTGTGGGCTGGGGTTTAGCTCAGTTGGTAGAGTGCTGTTCTGTGCTCTCTAAGACCCTGCGTTTGATCCCCAGCACCGCAAATATAGGAGAAGGACTTGGTAATCCACCCCTGAAACAATCAGCCATTAAAAACCCTATGAACAGCAGAGAAGCACTGACATAGTGCAGGGCATGGCACGGTGCACATAGGGTCGCTATGAGTTGGACATGACTCAGCGGTACTAACATCAACAACAACAACAATATATGGTTGTATAAGAGAATCTCCTCATTCTTACAAAATACATGCTGAAATAATTATGAGTGAAGGGTGAGGATTTCTGCAACTTTTTCTCAAATGGTTCACAAAAATAAATATACAGTAGAGATTGTTATATTCCCTGGGGTCATTTTCTCCTTTCCCCAACATCTGGCTGGTTCTCTCCCAGTTTCTTAGTTAAATTCCTGAGAGAATGTGCTTGTGTAGGATCTTCTCTATCACCCCTCTTTGGGAACAGCAGATCTCTGGCCAGCCTCAGGATTGGCTGCCTGGAGTCAGGTGCCCACCAATTATCCAATCAGCTCTGTCCCAAGATGGATCACATGTATATGTAACATGGCTGCCACCACTACTTCCACCATGCAGGTCTCCCTAGAAGGGCTTGGCAGACCCCATCATTAGCTTTTGTTGTTATTGGGTGACATGGGGCCAGATCCAACTCATAGCAACCCTATGTACAACAGAACGAAACACTACCCAGTGCTGTGCCATGCATACCATCTTTTCATGTTTGAGCCCAATGTTGCAGCCACTGTGTTTCTTCTTTTGAATCATGCCACATCAGCAAAAGGAGATCCCTATAGCTTTATTCCATTCCCATCATTCAGGTTGAATCTACTTTGGAAAGCAACTCTTCCCCAGTTGTTTCTTGAAGGCCTTCCAGCTTGCAAGGGCTCATTTTCTGGCAATGCTTCTCTGCTATTTATAGGATTTTCAATGGCTAATTGTTTCAGGAGTGGGCTGCCAGGTCCTTCTCTGTAGTCTGTCTTAGTCTGGAAGCTCAGCTGAAACCTGTCACCATGGGTGGCCCTGCTGCTATCTGAGATACTGTGGCATAGCTTTCAGCATCACAGCAACACACAAGCCCCCACAGTAGGACAAGCTGACAGACAGTATATTCCATAGCTCCAGCTCCCCATGTTGACCCTAGACTTCAGAAATACCTGAAGCCTTCCTGACCTAACTTGTGGCTAATTCTCTTCCCCACTCTTTCAACAAACCTTGCAAGTGGTTGCTCTGGGCCAGGTCTTATGCCAAGTCCTAGGACTGACCCAGTCCTTACCCCTAAAACTTCTGGCCCAAGTTGGACAGGCACAAAGAACACAGGGAACTGGAGTGGAGGGGGAATTCCAACCCCCAGGCAAAAAGGCAGTCAGTGCTAGTGGAACCTGAGCCCCACCTGGGGGGAACACAGATGTGGGACCCAAAAGTCCTCCTGGACTTGGCACTGGCTATGGTACATGGAAGGGACAAGGGCCCTCAGATAGGGACTTGACTGCGAGAAGGCTCCTGGTCCAGCCTGGGGGTTTCTGTTTTCTCTTTGTGCAGCCGGACCCAGCAGGCCGGGACATCTCCATCCGCCCACTGCTGGAGCACTGTGAGAACAGCCACATGACCATCTGGCTGGGCATTGTCTACGCCTACAAGGGGCTTCTCATGGTAGGTGCCGGGCAGGAGGCGGAGGTGGGGACACTCCATCGGTGACTAAGTGCACACTCTCTGCCAGGCCCGTTGTCTGCCACGTTATCTCAAGCCTCAAAATAAGCCTATGGTATACACATAATTGCCTGCAGGCATAGCCCTGTGGCATCCAATCCTGTCAAATCTCGGAAACTAAGCAGGGTCAGGCCTGGTTAGAACTTGGATAGGAGACTGCCTGGGAACACCAGATACTGTAGGCTTAGGAGAAGGACCCGGCAACCCACTCCCCCCACAAAAAAATCAATCTGCCATTGAAAACCCTATGAATAGCAGAGAAGCACTGACAATAGTGTTTCGCATGTTGTACACTCGATGGCACCTAACAACAACAACAACAACATATACATAATACCCCATTTCCATGATGAATACACTGAGGCTTGGTGTCTTGCCCATGGTCACTCAGCTAGTAAGTTGTTGTTGTAGCTAGTAAATAGCAGAGTCAATATCTAAACAGAAAGTAACCCCAAAATCTGAGTATGCCTCACAGCTGTCATTGTACCTCTCCTAGGAACATCAGGCCATTGGCATCCCAACACGCATTCCCCCCTCAGGGTCCTTAGGAGGTGAATGGAATCATCCCCATTTTATAGATGGGGAAAGTAAGGCTCAGAGAGGTTAAATGACCTGCCAAGGACAATTCAGTGACCTCTGATCTGTGAACCCAGCACCCTTCCCCTCTACCCATCTGTTAAAATCAAAGATCACATGCTAAGCCCACATTGTACAGTGATGGAATTTCAATATTAGGAAGGACTGAAAGGTCAGCTCCTTGAGACCTCAGCACAGATGAATCCTTCAGTCTTCTCTCCCCCATCCTGTGTGCACCATGCCTCCGCTTAAATCCCTCCAAGAACAGGAAGCTGGCCACTATATCTTCTTCAGATCTGTCCTCAATAGTTAAGCCACCATCCACCTCTGGGTGGCCCACGTTTAGAAGCCAAGGATAAAATCCTCTTTACAAGTTGAAGAAAATGGAATTTCTTGTGCTGCCTCAGTGCATTCTTACCTGCTGTTGCGTCACAGAACTGGTAATAATTGATCCTGGGGCCTTCAAGGGACCACACCAGAAGGGCATGGTTAGACTACTTTGGGCAAAGATTGCCCTACACTTCATACCAGCTGAATCTGTCTTGGGGTCTCCATAGAGGTTTTCTGGACCCCATGGAAACAACAGGACCCCTGAGCTACAATCTGGACCCCTCCAGCTAATGACCCTGGAGTTGTCCACAAGAGGTGCCCAGAGTAGAAATAGAACCTGGAGGACTAGCCAAAAGTCCTGGCCTTGGACAAGGTCACACAGAGAGAACACAGTCACTCCAAACATGGAAGAGTTGCCAGAAAAGGGTAGCCTACACCTATCAGGCTCAAAGTTGCCCTAAGGCATGGAAAGCAGCATTTCATCCAGCAGGGAGCAGGACCCACAGCAGTCATGGGGACCCCAGAAGGAGGCAGTCTCTTCCCAGGTGGCACTCTGAGTCTATGACCTAAGATTCTCCCAACCTTCATTGACTAAAGAGAGTAAAACTAGACTCCTCCAAGATCCCCCTACTGTCCATGCTGCTTGATTCTGACACTCCATGAAGTTAGATTATGGTAAGTCGTGTTGATATCTTTAAACTGGATTTATCTGCCCTGTTTTCATCATTATCTTCTTCCACCTACATCTAGAAGTGACTGGAGATAACTGTCTCTCTTCCTCTAAGGCTTGTGCCTTCAGCTGGATCAAGAAAAGCTGTGTTTGACAGTACCCATGCTTTACTATTAGAATGTATGCAAGGACCTGCCTCCAGCCCTCCTGGGGCTGAGAGTTAATGGCTAAAATCCCACCTCTACCCCTGCCCCTGCTATTCCAGAAGCATGGAATCTCCGGGCTGGGTGGAACATGCCCAGCCTCACAGGCTCAACCCCAGCCTCCCTGAGCATCCCCAGCCAATGCCCATTCACTGATGGCTTCGCTGCTCCAAAAATGGGAGCTGACCACTTTCAAACCAGCCTGTGCCATCCATGAATATTGTATTCGTTTCCTTTGGCCTCCATAACAAGTTATCACAGCAGAGTGGCTTTAAAAGTAAAACACAAAAATTTATTTCTGGAAGCCAGAAGTGCAAAGTCAAGGCAGAGTTGTTTCATCTGAAGGCTAGAGGGGAGCCTTTCCTTGTCTCTTCCAATAAGATGGCTCTGGGAAGTCCTTGGCTTGTGACTACATGGATCTGATCTCTACCTCCATCTGCACATGGCTTATCCTATCTCCAAATCCTTGCCATTGGATTTATAGATCAAGATAATCCAAGACAATCTCCTGTCAAGACCCTTAACTGTATCTGCAAAGACCCTTTTCCCCAATACCATTACATTTACAGCTTCCAGAGATCAGGATGTGAATGTTTCTGGTAGGGCTGCCATTCAACCTTCTAAAGATGGATTAATTTTCTAGAAATTTCTTTCTTATCCTCAGCTAGGATCTGCCTCATGTAACTCATGCCCATGCATCCTGATTCTAGTCGTTGAAGGCTTCAGAACACATTACTCTCCATTTCCTCTTGATATTCTTCAGAGATTTGCAAACACCCACCTGGTCATCACATATGCCCCATGTTTTATGAGTGTGGAGACTCTGACACTGGTTTGGTAGCCCATTACCATCATGACAGAGAGGACCCACTACTCCCTGTTATAGAGCCAGATCCTCAAGTACCCATCCAGCCCTGACCTTCAATGCTGCGGATCCCAGGCAGCTCTCTCCACCTGGCCAAGCTTCTACCTCTTCCTCTAGGAGGCGCCACAGCCCTTGAGAGACGGAAGGAGTCTCATACAAAGGAACCCATATAGGGCAGGCTCTCAGCAGCTGATGGCTTCCTTCCCCCACTCAGTGTCTGCTTCTCGGGGACCCAGATACTATCCCTATGCTGGGAATGGTAAGGCAGAACTGGAATCCCAACACTAAAGAGTCTAAGACAGGAGGATGGTAAGTTCTAGACCAGCCTGGGCTACATAGTAAGACCCTGTCTCAAGAAAAAAAATGCCAAGCACATGGCTCTAAGTGACTTGGAGCGACTCAGGAGGCTGAGGTAGGAGGATCATGAGTTTGAGGCCAGAGCAGCCTGTGTAATTTAGTGGGACCCTGCCTCAAAATAAAAAAAGTTAAAAAGGGTCTAGATTTGCAAGTCAGTGGTGGGTCACTTTTCGTAACATGCATGACAGCCTAGATTCAATCCTCTGGTTCTACAAAAAGATATAAATAAATGCATAGGCTGCAAGAAAACACATTTAGAGAAAAGGATAAAGAACAGAAAAAGGAAAATTATATCAAAATTATATCAATTACAAAGTAGTTTTTAACTTGCTTCTGTAGGGTATTTCAGTTCACCAAGTACGTTCATGTCCCTCTTCTCCCCAAACACACCCTGTGAGGCAAGTGTTATTATTATTCCCATTTCTCAGACACTGAAAGTGAGGCACCAAGAGGAAGTGACTTGCCCAAAGTCACACAGCAAGTGGATAGCAAAGCACATCCCATCCCCTCTGTCTCTGTGTCCAGTCCCCTTCCATGAGACAGCATTATGCTGCCAAACTAGGTCAACCTCTGAAAGTAGGTCCTCAGGGTGGTGATAAAACAGGTCCTGCAGCTGTTGAATGCCTGAGCTACAGGGCCAATGCCAGGGGAGAGAAAGTTTCCTGGGGTGTAAGGGGGGAAAACTGGAAGACCCTGTGCCTATAAGGAGTTTTGATTCTCCCTCCCACCCACTCTTAGCCCCATTCTGCCCTACACCTCACTGCACTGACCCTCCAGCCTGCCTGTCCTTCAGACAGCCCTAAAGACTGAAACCTCAACTCTGACCTCTACCCTGTCCGCTTCTATCGGGAGATCTATTACTCAGCAATAGAGCTGCAAAAGAGAAAACCCAAAATAATAGTGGCTAAAGAGATGAGCAGTTTCCCTTTTTTGGGAAACCTATTCCAGAGGCCAGCTATCTAGGGCTGGGGTGGGGGCTCCCCTAGTCTTTTTGCTCCCACATTCTCATCACGTGGCTTCCACATCATGGTCTAAGTCAGCTACTGAAGCTCCACCCATCTCGTTCCACTCCAAGTGTTAGAAAGGAGGAAATACAGCACCCTTTCCCTTTAAGAACCCCCCCCCCACAGAACTTTTGCACAGCATTTCCTTTTATGGGATTGTCCAGAACCCAGCCATATGTCACCCTCAACTTCCAGGGAGGTTGGGAAATGTGGTCTCTTCTGGATGGCTCTGTGCAATGGGGATAATAGAAGTCCCAGTCACAGGACATCTGCCAGGCTTAATAGAAAAAGACTAGACTGAACTTCTAGAGACAGAACACTTGCTACTATGTTGCTGTGTGACCTTGGGTAGGCCTCTCTTCCCCTCTGAGCTTCAGTGTTCCCCAGAGAGTGAGAGGAGGTAGTCAAGAGCATATCTGACGTTTCTTCCCACTGTAGCCTCTGGTGGGTCTGTGCATGAGCTAGATGTTACAGTAAAGAAGGGCCGGACAGCCCACACACGCCCACTCTGACTTCCTCCTTTGCATGCCACTCAACGTCATGAGACTAGAGACAGATGGAGGCATCCAGAGGACCTAGCAAACTGCAAAGCTCCCAGCCTCCTCCCCAAGCCCCTACCTCCTGAGCAGCTCTTCCTTCAGCAGCTTCTTGAGCAGTGAGCATATGCCACCACTTGGTAATGACCATCTCTCCTTTCTGTTCACCATTTCAGTTGTTCGGTTGTTTCTTAGCTTGGGAGACCCGCAATGTCAGCATCCCTGCACTCAACGACAGCAAGTACATTGGGATGAGTGTCTACAATGTAGGGATCATGTGCATCATCGGTGCTGCTGTCTCCTTCCTGACCCGAGACCAGCCCAACGTGCAATTCTGCATTGTGGCCCTGGTCATCATCTTCTGTAGTACCATCACCCTCTGCCTGGTGTTTGTGCCAAAGGTACGTGGCCTCTAACCTCATATCCCATCACAAGGGGATTGCTGGGTTTTCTGTACTTTCTAAAAGTTTTATGCATTCTTTTTTTATGATGGTAGCTGTATTAGTCTGTTTTCTGTTATTGTAATGAAATACCTGAGACTGGCTAAATTTATAAAGGAAAGAGATTTATTTAGCTCATCATTGTGGAGGTTCAAGTTATGGCATCAGCACTGGATAAGCTCTGGTGAGGATTTCATAGCAATGCCATCACAATAGCAGGAGCATAGGTAGGAGGAAGAAATAACATCTGAGACAAAGCCAGGGAGCCATTCAGGGGCTAAGCTCACTCTTATAACAATGTAAGTATGTCCCTAGGCACTTAAGTCAATCCAAACCACAGCAATGACAATTATTGAAAGTTTAGAAAATGCAAAGAGGAGTTAGATTTTTCAGAAATCTCACATATTCCCATTACTCCAAAACAAACTGTTAATGTTTGCTTGGGTATTTTTCACTATTAATGTTCTTAATGTGTTTCTTTCTGGCCCTTCTGTTTTTTCAAAGAATAGAAAGTCTTTGTGTGGTCTTGTATTAATTACTTCTTCATCACTATGACCTGGAACCTGACGGAACAACTTAAGGAGGAAATATTTGTTTGGGCTCATGGTTTTAGAAGGCTCAGTTCATGGCCACTTGGCCCCATGTGCTTAGGCAAAACATCACAGCAGTGGGAGAGTGTGGCAGAGGAGAGCTATTCACTTCATGGCCAACCAGGAAGCAGAGAGCAAGACAGGAAGTGGCCAGGGATAATATCTCCCCCGAGGACCCTCCTCTGGTGACACATTTCCTCCAGCTAAGCCATACTTCCTCAAGTTTACACAGTCTCTCAAAATAACTCCACCAGCTGGGGACCTAGCATTCAAACCATGCGCCTGTGGGAGACATTTCCTATTCAGTCCATAACAACTACAATACACACACAATTTTATAGCTTGCCTCTTCCATCTAACTTTTTGTCATGTGTATTTTTCCATATTCACAACCATCAATGAGGAGAAGGGCCATCATTTCTGTGTCCACATGATCCCTTATTGACAAACATTGCAGTTATTTGCAGATTTTTTATTATAACTGAACTTTTTTCCAACATAACATATTTTCCTTGTTTCCAGTTATCCCCTGCCTGCACGCTGACCATCTCCATCTCATAAGAAATGGCAGATGGTCCCTAAGTACAGCTCTGATTGTGTCACTCTGCTCTGTCACCCTCAATAGCTCCTCATTGCCCTCCTAACTGAGTTCCTGACATCGGGCTGGCTTTCAGGACCCTGTGGCTCTTCCCCACCCACAGAGAGCCCTGTCTACCATACAAACTAAGTGCCCCTAAGTGCCCGAGCCCCAGGCGTCCCTGTGTTTGCCTCTGCCAGATCGTCCTCCTGGAGTTCCCTTCTCATATCCTCTTGGACCCTGGACCCTCCTCAGAGCCTAGCCAGGCCACAGTGCCTGGTGAGCACTCTGTCCTTGGTACCTTCCAACCTGGTCATGATTAAATTCTTCTTCATCTCCACCTTGAGCCTCTAGCCCTGGATCCTAGTAGACAAAGGACATGGCTCCCTGAGGGCCTACTCTCCAGTGCTGAGCCTAGAGCCTCCCAGGAGCTATAGATGTTTCTAGAATAAATGGGTAAGATCAGGCCCAGTAACAACTTTTTGTCTTATATAAAAAATGTCTCTTCCCAGGCATGTCAGCACACACCTATAATCCCAGCAACTCAAGAGGTGGAGGCAAAAAAAAAAAAAAAAAAAAAAAAAAAAAAAAAAAAAAAAAAAAAAAAAAAAACAGACAAAAAAATAGACTTTGGGTACAACTCAGCCATGCTCAGACTCATATAAGAAACTGTAAGATAATAAATATTTTCTAAAACTGCTAGTAAAATGTCTGCAGCCATAGCAACCTAGCATCTGATCCCACCTGATCTCAGAAGCTAAGCAGAGTTGGCCTGGTTAGTTCTTAGATGAGAGACCACGTGGGAATACCAGGTGCTGCAGGCTAAGGAGAAGGACCTGGCAGCCCACTCCCAAAAAACAATCCTCCACTGGAAGCCCTATGAATAGCAGAGAAGCACTGACAATAGTTCTGGGCATGGCAGAGCATCAAAGAGTTGGACCTGACTCAACAGCACCTAACAACAAGCTAATAAAAAATGCCAAGGGTTCTAGCTGTGGACATCATTCATCATTGTGGTTAGGTACAGGGCTGAAGCCTGAAGTCAAGAGGGGCTCAGCAAGAGCTAGGTTCCAAGGCCCTGGATGGCCTCTGCCCAGTGGTTGGGTTGCAGAATCAGGGTCAGGAAGGATACTGAGGCTCAGAGAGGGGAAGCAGCCTGCCCATGGTCACACCCAAGCGAGCGGCAGAGCCTGGCCTGAGTACAGGTCTCCTGACCCCCAGCCTGCCTCCTGCCTGGAGCACGGTCCCTTCCAGAGCAGGACCTGCCGGGGGGTGAGGCTGCGGGGATGGGAGGGAGGACCCAGAGTTCTCTCTTCAAGCCCATCTCTGTCCTTTCAGCTCATCACTCTGAGGACAAACCCAGATGCAGCCACTCAGAACAGACGATTCCAGTTCACCCAGAATCAGAAGAAGGAAGACTCGAAAACATCCACCTCAGTCACCAGCGTGAACCAGGCGAGCACGTCCCGCCTGGAAGGCCTGCAGTCGGAAAACCACCGCCTGCGGATGAAGATCACAGAGGTACGTCTGGCATCCGGCAGCCAGCCTCACCTCCTCCTACAGTCCCTCTGACCCAGCCTTAGAACTGCCCCTCCACCACAGGTCTCCAGAACACCCCTGGTCAGGATGGCACGGTTCCACCTGCTGGCCTTATGGCTGTAGGTACCAGGGTGATATAAACCAGAGAGAAGCAGTTTCTCAAATCTGACATGAGCTAATTGCCCCCAGGGCCCGGGCTCTTAGAATCCAGCAATTCCTGATTCAAGACATCCTCAGAAAGAGGAATTAAGAGACCTGTGGGCTCCCTGATGAGCCACATCAAGAACCCCCACATCTGAGAGAAGAAGGGGTAAAGAGAGGTTTTTCTGGAGGGCAGCTTTGCTCTTGTCCTGAGGTTCATAACTGGTCTTGAATATTCCAGAGAGGCCATAACCAGATTCCTTTATCCCCCAGCCAAAACTCTAATTCTAGACTTTCTACACTAAGGAAGGCCTATAGCCATGGCATTGTGGTGTCCAATCCTGTCAGATCTCACAAGCTAAGCAGGGTCAGGCCTGGTTAGTACTTGGATAGGAGACCACCTGGGAACACCAGATACTGTAGGCTTGGGAGAAGAACCCAGCCACCCACTCCCAAAAAAATAATCAGCCATTGAAAACCCTATAAATAGCAGAGAAGCACTAACAATAGTATTTCGCCTGTTGTACATAGGGTCGCTATGAGTCGGACACTGACTCGACAGCACCTAACAACAATACTGAGGAGAAACGTGATTCCCTCCCCCTCCTCTCCCTTCTCCCTTAGGCACAGGTGGTCTTACTAGACCCACGTCTGTGAGCTCTGTATCCTTTTCATTAGGGGAATGCTGACTCAGTAAGGAGGGACAGGAAAGGAACAAAGAGGAGTGTCCATGAGGATGCTGGGCAGTTTGCAGTAACAAAGAGGCTCCAAAAGAAAGTGGTCCACAGGAAACATGTTTCTTTCTCTCGCACCTAGCTGACCTGTGGGGAAGGGTCCCGGTTGGCCAGCTCCACCTGCCGTGGTCATTCCTGATCTAGGCTCCACCTCTCCAGTTTTCTGCCACTCCTTAGGTACAGCCAGGCAGAAGGCACGTCCTATTCTCAGCCTCAGGAAGGGGAGACACAGGAAGTCTGTGTGAGAGATTGCCTTTTAAGCAAGTGACACAAAAATTGCACACAGTTTGGTTCTGCTCCAGTTACGCTGGCAAGAACTTACACAAGCACTTAGCCACAGAGGGGGCTTGGAAACGTTGCCTCTCACTGGATGTTTGCAGAGAAGAAATGAGACATGTGGTTGCCACCTTAGGCATAGGATGCCCAGTTAAATTTGAATTTCAGATAAACAGCCAATCATGTTTTTAGTATAAGTATATCCCATATCATATTTGGGATGTACTTACACTGAGAAGATGACAATTAGTTATCTGAAATTCCAACTTGACTGGGCTTCTGTATTTCTATTTGTCTGATGGAGCAGCCCTTTGTGGTGGGGGTTGACAGTGGCCTATCACAGAGTGCCACTATATGATTGTTTATGCACCTGAAATGACTGGTTTAGGATAGGGCCGCCCACTGCCAGCCTCTGGGGTAAAGGAGGAAAGGCTTCTGTCCCTCCAAACCCATTGCTGATTCTGTTTTAATATTAGACCTCTCTGTAATTAGTAATACCACATCTCTGAGCCTTCACATTCTATTTCTACCTGCTCACTCCAGCAGGGAAAAATCACTCACCTTAGGAAACCCAAGCCACTGTGAAAAGCCCTGAAATATTGGATTGTTTTTCCTGGAATTATATTACCAACTGGCCTCCTGTTGCCCGTACCCTTAGTTCCCACTCTTGGATCCCTGCCATTTGAGTCACATGGAAATGGGGATGTCCTCCACATGAAACCTTCCTTATTAAGCAATGTCTGTGCTCCTGACCTCACAGCACTTCCAAGTTTATAATGTCCCCTCCCTTAGTCAGGCTGGAGTTTAGCTGGGTAGAGTGCTGCTTTGTGCTCTCTGAAGCCCTGGGTCTGATCCCCAGCACAGCAAAAATGGGAGAAAGAGCCTGACAGCCCACTCCCAAAGCAATCCCAAAACAATCAGCCATTGAAAACCCTAGGAATAGCAGAGAATCCCTGACATAGTACTGGGTACGGCACAGTGTTAGGTAGTGTTTTGTTGTGTTGTACATAGGGTCACTATGAGTTAGACCTGACTTGACAGCACCTAGAGTGACACTCTGCACTTTCTGAGGCCCTGGGTTTGATCACCAGCACCACAAAAATAGGAGAAGGACATGGCAGCCCACTCCCAAAACAATCCCCAAAGCAATCAACCATTGAAAATTCTATGAGGGTTCGCTATGAGTCAGATCTGACTCCACAGCACCTAACAATAACAAAACTTCCTTATTCTATAGTAGGATGTGCCCACTCCTTGCCCCAACTACCACCACCCACCACCACCAATACACACAATTCCCAGGGTTCTTTGGGGCCTCCTTGCCCAAGAACTTGCACTTGATTTTTATTTAACCTGGACCTGACTGGTATATATCTTCTAGATGGGCCCCTGCTGGCCAGAGCTCCAAGACTGTGAGGATCAGAGCTGATTAGCCCCACATATCTGCCCTCCCCACTGAGGGGCTTGTTGTTGTTATTGTTAGGTGCCCTTGAGTGGGGTACAATTCATAGTGACCCTATATACAATAGAATGAAACACTCTCCATGGCTGGCACTATTGTCAGTGCTTCTCTGCTATTCAAAGGGTTTTCAATGGCAGATTGTTTCTGGAGGGGCCTGTTAGGAACCAATAATAATGATCACAGTCATGTTACTATAATAGCAGGTTACCTTATTATGTGGCAGGTACTGGGCTAAGCTTTTCATGCATCATCTCATTTAATCTTCACATACCTCTACCAGGTAGGTACTGGGATTACTTCATTGTATGGATGAGGAAATTGAAACTCACAAGCCATTACAGAGCAAGTCAGGGCAAGCCTGGGTTTGCCCTTAGGTCTGTCCAACTCCATGGCCTGAGCTCTTTGTTCTCTGCCCCCTGCCCTGCTTCCTGGGTTGCTTGGACCCTCCAGCAAGGCTCCAGCCTACACAAGTCCCTCTCATCATGGCTTCTGTTCACACGAGACAGCAGAATTCTCCTGCCTGTCCTCACTAAGATCAGAGGCCCAGCCTCCCCGTGGTTTTCGAGGCTGAGCTTGGAGGGCTGGGGCCAGGACTGGGTAAGAGCTCTGACTCAGCTGAGACTTGTCTTCCAGCTGGACAAAGACTTGGAAGAAGTCACCATGCAGCTGCAGGACACACCAGAAAAGACCACCTACATTAAACAGAACCACTACCAGGAACTCAACGACATCCTCAATCTGGGGAACTTCACAGAGAGCACAGGTGAGAGCGGGTGGGGTCAGAACATGGGGCCTGGCTCTCACACACCATCTTGTAGATGAAGAAACTGAGAAGCCCAGTGTGGTGATGCGGGCCTGGGATCCCAGCGCTCGGGAGGCTGAGGGAGGAGAAGCAACAGTTCCAGGCCAGCCTGGGCGACATAGTAAGAACCCATCTCATAAAATAAGAACCAAAATGAGATCAAGGCCCAGAGGGGCAAGGTGCTGGTGTGAAGCCACACACAGAGCTGGAGCACTTGGAACTCCTAACCTCTGACCACAGGTCAGTGTCTGCTCAGATTCCCCCCCAGCCCACCTGGACCTGGGCTGCTGCTTCTTGCCTTAGGGTGCCAGATCCACACATACACAGCGTGGCCAGTGTTCCCAGTGTCCTGACAGGGGCACGTTTCATTTTCCCTTTCGCTCTTAGCAAATAATTTATGTTTACATCCCTGAACTATGTTTCACAGTTTCAGAAATACCTCATCGATGCCCAAGAAAAGAACAGTCAGTAAGGCATGAGATGATGCCTGGGAAATGCACACGGGCCACTTTTTGCCTACCGATTGGCCAAAATGTAAAAGATTCCCAGTGTGAGGAAGGGTGTTTGGAGATGTGCGTCCCCCTGAGATGTTTTGGAAGTCAGGCTAGTGCTCTGCAAATGTTAAGAGTTAAACATCTTGACCTAACAATTACACAGCAGAAATCTTACCCAAAATACATCCACATGGGCAAAGATATGTGTGTGTACACACATGTTTATCACAACATTATTTGTAGACGAGAAAGGTTGTAATTAACTTAAATGCTCATCATTTGAAGTGTTTTCATTAATTATGAAATAACCAAACATGACATTTAAAAGTGAGGTAGGAGTGTAGCTCAGCAGGAGAGCACTCGCCTATCATGCACTTTTTCCCTGGGTTCAATCCCCAACAAGGCAATATTAAGAAAACAAATGAGGTGGATCTATTTGTGCACATAGGGAAAACTCTTCAAGTGAACAAAAGCCAGCATTATGATACACACAAATGCGCACGTGTGTGTGTGCAAGTGCAGGTGTGTAAGTCCATTTTTTAAAAGGTGTGGAAGAACAAACAAAACCATTAAGAGTATTCATCTGTAGGCAGGGCGCGCGCGGTGGCGCACGCCTGTAATCCCAGTGGCTCGGGAGGCAGAGTCAGGAGGATTGCAAGTTCGAGACCAGAGGCAGTCTGCGTAACTTAGCGAGACCCTGTCTCAAAAAGTAAAAAAAAATGGGCTGTGGATGCAGCTCAGTGGTCCAGCACTTGCAAGCATGTAAGCGCGAGGCTCTGGGTTCAACCCCTGGTACCACAAAAAAAAAAAAAAAAAGAGTATTCATCTGTGTAAAAAGGAATGGTATTGCAGAAGGTGAGTGAGAAGGGATTCTTTTACATTTTATTTTATACACTATTGTTTAGATTTTGTCATTAGCATATAATCATTAACTTGTTACAAAATTATTTTTAAATCAACAAAAATGTTTTGTGTTTTATAGAAATAAGTGTTCTTATTATAGACATAATATTATATAATTCTTACTGTATAAGATGGTGACTGCAAAAAAATGTTTACATTGAGATAACAAGAAAATTCAAACAGAAATGACTCCTAATAATTTTAGGGTTTTATAAAGGTGAGCATTTCAAATTAATGGGGAGAAATGTGTTATTCAATTAATTTCACTGGGATAAGTGAGTAGCCATGTGGAAAAGAGTAAAAGTGGATCTTTGCCTCTCACTATATGCAAGAGTTAATTCCAAGTAGTCAAAAGACTTAAATATAAAAAGTGAAACCATGAAAGTACTAAAAAAAGCAGATAGAGATATATAGATACAGATATAGATATCTACAGATAGATAGATAGATAGATAGATAGATAGATAGATAGATAGAGGTGTGTGTGTGTGTGTATATATATATATATATTTATTTATTTTATTTTATTTATTTATTTATTTTTTGCAATACTTGAGGGTTGAACCCAGGGCCTCATACATGCTTTGCAAAGTGCTCTACCACTATATTGTACCCCAGCCCATTTTTTGTTTTTTACTTTGAGACAGGATCTTGCTGAGTTATGCAGGCTGCCTCTGGCCTCAAACTCACAATCCTCCTGCCTCCACCTCCCAAGTCACTGGGATTATAGGCATGCACCACCACACCTAGCAAGAAGAATATTTTTAAAAAATAATCTCAGAGAGGAAAGGCTTTTCTCAGTTTGATGCAAAACAGAAACCACAAAAGGAAAGTTTGATAAATATAACTTTTAAAAAACCCATTTTTACCCTGCAAAAGCCATCATAAGTATGGAGTGTATGCTTGTATGTGTGTGTGTTCTCTGTGTGTGTGTGTGTGTGTGTGTGTGTGTGTGTTTATCAGATAAGCTATATCAAAAAAATAAATTTTAACTCAAGCCAGGTAAAGTTGCTCATGCCTGTAATCCCAGTACTCAAGAGGCTGAGACAGGAGGATCATGAGTTCAAGGCCAGCCTGGGCTATGTAACAAGATCCTGTCTTCAACAAACAAGCGTGAACAACAAGAAAGGTTACTAAGAAAACAAGGAAACATTGCTGGTGGAAGTTGTCAGCGTTCTAACCAATTGTTACACCATTGGCATTTATCTGTGTCTGTTTGTGCTGCTATAACAAAAATACCACAAACTGGGTGATCTAAAAAACAACAGAAAGTTATTTCTCATGGTTTCAGAGGGTGGGAATATACAATGAAGGTTGTGGGAGCTTCAGTATCTGGCAAGGGCTTTGTCTCTGCTCCTGAGATAGCACCTGAACCACTGCATCCTCTGGAGGGGAGGAATGCTGTCCTCACACATTGGAAGGGACCAAAGGGCACAAACCTACTCACTCAAGCCCTTTTATTAGGGTTCTAATCTTCTCCATGAGGGCTCCACTCTCATATGTCAATCATCTCTCAAATGACCCACCTATTAATTCACATTAGCCATTCAATTTCCATACCTGGGCACAGGGCACCATGGTGTGTAACCCGCCACTGGGGAGGCTAAAACAGGGGGATCACTTGAGCCCAAGAATTCAGAGCCAACCTTAGCAACTTAGCAAGACCCTTTCTCAAAAAAGAAAAATAAAAAATTTCAACATGAATTTGGTGGACATATTTAGACAATAGCATTACAGATATACAGTTGATTCTCATTATTTGTGGTATCAGTCTAGCTGTTGTTGTGTGCCATCAGGTTGATCCAATTCATAGTGACTCTGTACAACAACAAAACACTACTCAACACTGTGCCATGCACACCATCTTTTCATGTTTGAGCCCATTGTTGCAGACACTATGTTTCTTCTCATTTTGTGTCATGCCACATCACCAAAAGGAGGTCCCAGGGGCTTTACTCTATTCCTGTCATTAAGGTCGACTCTACTTTGAGGAGGCAACACTTCCCCAGTCATTTCTTGAATCCTTCCAGCCTAGGCAACTCATTTTCTAGCACTATATCTGACAGTGTTTCTCTGCCTTTCATAGAGTTTTCAGTGACTAATAATTTCAGGAGTGAGGTGTTGGGTTCTTCTCCCTCATCTGTCTTGGTCTGGAAGCTCAGCTGAAACCTGTGTACCATGGAAGGCCCTGCTGGTATCTGAAATACTGGTAGCGGGGCTTTGAGCATTACAGCAACACACAAGCCCCCACAGTAGGACAAGCTGACAGACATGGGGGAATCAGTCTAATTATGTTCTATAAAGTTGCCATGTACAGTAAATTAGCAAAGACTGAACATTGCTCCTTGGTAAACCTATGAGCTCCTCACAGGTTGGCATTTTTCTCCACCATTCAATATCATACTTTGTTTTATGCACATTTCTATTTAAAGACACTTTGTTTAATACATAAATATTGTTGGTTCATCAACATTGAACTCATGGCAAACTGGACTATAATTCACGCCTGATGGGAACTTATCTAACATATGTATTTTCTCCATAAGGCATGTCACAGCCCTCTGTGCTTATAAATGCTAGACAGCTCTCAGCATTGCACCTGGGGGCCATTTTAAACAACTACGTCACCAACAGAATGAACAGAAATGTGGACTGGATGTCACTAAATAGGCCTCAGAAAAGATACTTATTTATAGGATAAGAGCTGAACAAAAAGGCAGAGCATCACCTCAGCCAGGAACGTGTATACAGGCAATTTTAATACTTGATACATGTCAGCAAATGACCACAAAAGCATCAAGAGTATCAATTGGAAAGGTACAAATAAATTTTAACAAATAGGTGAGTTTGCAAATGCAGAATCCATGATTAATGAGGATTGAGGGTACTCACAGGAATGCAAAATGACATGCCTATGAGGTGACCCACTGCAGCAAAACAAACAGAAACAGGTGCTCCTGTCCCAACCAAATAAACCCAAATCTCTTGGTGGGGGTGATTTTTCATATTTCTTTAATTTTCTCAGATAGTCTTAAAACCCAGAGAGGATGGAGAGGATTTACATCACCATGGTTTGTGGCTACACAATATTCCCTTAAGTAGAAGCCCCACCTGTCGGTCAGTTTGCCATACTGTGGAGGCTTGCATGTTGCTGTGATGCTGAAAGTTATGCCACTGGTATTACAGAACCACCAGCAGGGTCACCAATGGTGGACAAGTTTCAGCTGAGCTTCCAGACTAAGACAGACTAGGGAGCAGGACCTGGCAACCTAATCCCAAAACAATCAGCCATTGAAAACCTGATAAATAGCAGAGAAACACTGTCAGATATAGTGCCAGAAAATGAGCCCTCCCAGGTTGGAAAGCACTCAAAAGTTGACTGGGGAAGAGTTGCCTCCTCGAAGTAGAATCTACCTTAATGATGGAATAAAGTCAAGTCCCAGGGACCTCCATTTGCTGATGTGGCATGACTCAAAATAAAGAGAAACAACTGTAAACATCCGTTAATAATTAGAACGTGGAATGTACATAGTATGAATATAGGAAAATTAGAAATCATCAAAAGGGAAATGGAGTGCATAAATATCAACATTCTATGCATCAGTGAGCTAAAATGGACTGGTGTGGGCCATTTTGAATAGATAATAATATGATCCGCTATGCTAGAAATGACACATTAAGGAGAAATGAAGTTACATTCATCATCAAAAAAAGACATCTCAAGATCTGTCCTGAGGTACAACACTATCAATGATAGAATAATATCCGTATGCCTACAAGGAAGACGGGGCCTTGCAGGCATACCACTGTGGCATCTGATCCCCTCAGATCTCAAAAGCTAAGCAGGGTTGGGAACACCAGATCCTATAGGGTTGCGAGAAGGACCCAGCAACCCACTCCCAAAAAACAATCAGCCATTGAAAACCCTATGAATAGCAGAGATGTACTAGCAATAGTGTTTCACCTGTTGTACATAGGGTCGGTATGAGTCAGACATAGACTTGATGGCACCTAACAGCAATAAGGAAGACCAGTTAATTTGACTATTATTCAAATTTATGCACCCACCACTAAGACCATAAATGAAGACAGGGAAGATTTTTACCAGCTTCTGCAATCTGATGTAGATCAAACATGCAATCAGGACATACTGATAATTACCAGTGACTGGAATGCAAAAGTTGGAAACAAACCAGAAGGCTTAGTAGATGGAAAATATGGCTGTGGTGACAGAAATGGTATTGGAGATCTCATGAAAAGACCAAATTGCATGCCAAAAGAGACTCTGAAACTTAACCTTGAACATTGAGCAGCTAAAGTAAAAGGAAGACATGATGAAGTTAAGGAACTAAACAGATTTCAAAGGCAGCTCAAGTAGACAAAATCAAATATTGTAATGGCATGTGCAATGAGCTGGAGATAGAAAACCAAAAGGGAAGAACATGCTCTGTTTTTCCCAAGATTAAAGAATTGAAAAAAAATCCAAGCCTCAAGTGGCAATAGTGAAGGATTCTACAGGGAAAATATTAAATGACACAGGAAACATCAAAAGAAGATGGAAGGAACACACAGTCCTTATACCAAAAAGAATTAGTGGATGGCCAACCATTTCAAGAGGTTGTATATGATCAGGAACCAATGGTACTGAAGGACAAAGTGGAAGCTGCTTTGAAGGAGTTGGCAAAACAAAAAGCTCCAGGAATACCAATAGAGATGTTTAAAAAACAGATGCAGCACTGGAGGTACTCACTTGTTTATGCCAAGAAATTTGGAAAACAGCTACCTGTCCAACTGACTGGAGGAGATCCATATTTGTGCCTATTCCCAAGAAAGGGGATCCAACTGAATGTGGAAACTATTGAACAATTTCATTTATGTCATATTCAAGTAAAATCACATTCAAGATCATTCAAAAGTCATTGCAGCAGCATATAGACAGGGAACTGCCAGAAAATCAAACCAGATTCAGAAGAGGGTGCAGAACCAGTGGCATCATTGCTTATGTCAGATGGATATTAGCCAAAAGCAGAGAATACCAAAAAGATATCTATCTGTGTTTTATTGACTATGCAAAGATGTTTGACTGTATGGATCATAACAAATTATGGATTAACATTGCGAAGAACAGGAAGACCAGATCACTTAATTGTACTGATGAGGAATTTGTACATGGACCAGGAGGCAGTCATTTGAACAGAACAAGGAAACCCTGACTTGTTTAAAGTCAAGGAAGGTACACATCAGGGATATATCCTTTCACCATACCTCCTTAATCTCTATGCTGAGCAAATAATCCAAGAACCTGGGCTTTATGAAGAAGAATGCAGCATCAGGATTGCAGGAAGACTCATTAACAACCAGTGTTATGCAGATGACACAACTCTGTTTGCTGAAAGTGAAGAGAATTTGAAACATTTACTGATGAAGATCAAAAAACACAGCCTTCAAGATGGATTGTGCCTCAACATCAGCAAAACAAAAATTCTTACAATGGGTCAGTAAGCAACTTCATGATAAATAGAAAAAAGATTGAGGTTGTCCAAGATTTTGCTTTTCTTGGTTCTATGATCAACACCCATGGAAGTACCAGTCAAGAAATGAAAAGATGCATTTCATTGAGAAAAGCTGTTGAAAAAGACATCTTTAAAGTGTTGAGAAGTAAAGATGTCACGTTGAAAATGAGGTTGTGCCTGAGTCATGCCATGGTATTTTCAGTCACATCATGTGGTTGTGAAAACTGAACTTTCAATAAGGAAGACAGGATAAGAATTGGTGCTTTTGAACTATGGTGCTGGAGACAAATATTGAATATACCATGGATTGCAAAAAGAACTGGCAGATCTATTGTAGAAGTGCAACCAGAGTGCTCCTTGGAAGCAAGGATGGCTAGACTGTGTCTTATGTATTGTGGACATGTTGTCAGGAGGGAATGATCCCTGGAGAAGGACAACATGTTTGGGAGAATGGCAGGTCAAAGAAAAAAAGAAAGACCCTCAACTAGATGGATTGACACAGTGGCTGCAACAATGAGTTTAAACATAAAAACGATCGTGTGCCTTGAACAGAATTAGGGAGTGTTTTGTTCTGTCATACGTTGGGTTGCTATGAGTCAGACACGACTCTATGGCACCTAACAACTACAACAGCAATCCATTATTACTGGACAAGTTCTGATTACATCTAACATTTTGGTATTATAAATGATACTAAGTTGAACATCTTGGATATATCTTTGCATATGTCCTTGATTATTTCCTTAGGATAATTCTCCAAAATAGAAATTCTGTGCAAAAGATATGTCCTTTTGCAGGGCTTAGTGGTTCATACCTATAAATCCACTTACTAGGGTGGCTGAGACAGAATTGCCAGTTTGAAGTCAGCTTGGGCAACTCAGCAAAACTCTGGAGAAGAGGGAAGGGAGAGGGAAAGGGACTGGAGATGTAGCTCAGAGGCAGACCACTTGCCTAGCTAGCATGAGTCTCTGGCTTTAAGCCCCAGTATCTATCCTCCGCACACACACAAACTATGCATGTTTTATGGTGATTGAAAGTACTCCCCAGTAAAGTTATGTCAATTTATACTTCTACCAGCAATTTACTATTATTCTTTATATTCTTTGCTAATTTTATTAAAAATATACCATGGAGGGTTTTTGTTTTTCCTTTGTCATTACATCCCTATGCACCAGTAAAAAGGGCTTTCATATTCGAACACCACTTTTTTTTTTTTTTTTTGCTGTACTGGAGGTTGAACCCAGGGCCTTGCACTTGCATGCTCTGCAAGCTCTGGACCACTGAGCTGCACCCTCAGCCCATTTTTTTACTTTTTGAGACAGGGTCTCACGAAGTTATACAGATTGCCTCTGGTCTCGAACTTGCGATCCTCCTGCCTCCGCCTCCTGAGTCACTGGGATTATAGGTGTGCGCTACCACGTGCGGCCAAACCCTACATTTCTAAGCTATGTTACCTACATTAATTAACTTGATTTCCACCTTTTTTCTTGGAGAGAGAGAGAGGATAGCAGCAGGCCCAGCATACTGCTGCTATCCTTGGATGGAGGCTTCTCGGCTTACTGCCTCTGTCTCAAGAGGAGCCACACAGACCCCAGCCCAGTGAACACAGATGGG
The DNA here is from genome assembly GCA_007922755.1 of Pedetes capensis. NCBI lineage: Eukaryota > Metazoa > Chordata > Mammalia > Rodentia > Pedetidae > Pedetes > Pedetes capensis. The sequence goes on along the minus strand of VMDO01025670.1, from coordinate 2,380 downwards.
GAGTGGGGTCTTTTGTGTTCTGTCCTTGGGCAGCATCCTAACAGTTGCATTGTTGATTCTTAAAAGCTAAGTTAACAGAACTTGTCATATTATTGTTTTACAATCAGATGGAGGAAAGGCCATTTTGAAAAATCACCTCGATCAAAATCCCCAGCTACAGTGGAACACAACAGAGCCCTCACGAACATGCAAAGATCCCATAGAAGATATAAACTCCCCAGAACAGTAAGTACCTTCTCCTTGTGAATTATTGCTGAACAGCTGCGCAACTACTTATAATTTATACCACATTTTCACAGCTATTATTTTATTTGAATTCCATTGTTGTTATTGTTCTTGTTAGATACCGTCGAGGCGGTATTCAACTCATAGCGACCCTACGTACGACAGGAGAAACACTATTGTCAGTGCTTCTCTGGTATTCATAGGGTTTTCAATCACAGGTTTTTGTTTTTGTTTTTGTTTTTGTTTTCGTTTTTTTGGGGGGAGTGGGTTGCTGGGTCTGTCTCCCAAGCCTGCAGCACTTAGTATTCCCAGGTGGTCTCCCATCCAAGTACTAACCAGGCCCAACCCTACTTAGCTTCTGAGATCTGACGGGATCGGATGCCATAGTGATCCCATAATGTCAAATTACAATGCTCTTTTGAGAGATGAAAAAAACTAATATTCAAAAAGGGGAGGAGACTTATCCAACCTCACCCAGTTGCTAAGAGCACGAGGTAGGATTAGAACTCAGGTCTGTCCAACATCAAATCCCATGTTCTCCACTATAGCACACTGCCTTAGTTGTGTATAAAGTGTAACCTTCTTAAATGCATTTACTAATAGGTACTGAAACCTATTGCATGTCAGATTTAGGTGCTAGAGGCACAATAATGAAGAAAACAGACAAAAATCCCTCCCTTCTAGCCAGGTGCCATGACATACACCTGTAATCCTACCAGCTCAAGAGGCTGAGGCAGAAGGATCATGAGTTTGAGGCCAGAAGCAGCCTGAGCAACTTAATAAAAACCTATCTCAAAATAATTTTTTTAAATGAGGCTGGCGGTGCAGCTCAGTGGTAGAGTGCTGCTTACCTAGCATGTACAAGACGCTAGATTCAGTCCCAAGCAACACCAAAAAGAAAAAAATCCTTCCCTTCCGTCACTGGAATATCTTCCAGAGCTCCCATTCTATCTGGCAAGATAACAACTTAATTAAAAGTATGTTAAATGATAAATGTCTTGGAGAAGACTAAAGCGGGAATAGGGTTAGGGAGTGTCATTTTAAATAGCATGGTCAGAGAAGATCCAATGAGAAGGTGAAGTCTAAGCAAAGACCTGAACATCTCAGCTATGTTCCCACCAGCAATCTTAGCTCTTTCCATTCTATAGCAGATTGGAAGCAGGGGTTAAAAACATAAACTCCAAAACTCCGCGTCTGGGAAATGACAAGCAGAGAGGAGCCAGCAAAGGCAGCAGAGTCACCAACTCTCTTGTTGTTAAGTCCCGTCGAGTCGAGTCCAACTCATAGCAACCCTATGTACAGCAGATCAAAACACTTGCCGATTCTGTGCCAGGCAAACCATCTTATTTATATTTAAGCCCATTGTTGCAGACACTGTGTCAATCCATCTGGTGGAGGGTTTTCCTCTTTTGTGTTGACCTGCCACTCTCCCAAACATGATGTCCTTCTCCAGGGATTGTTCTCTCCTGACTACATGTCCGAAATATGTAAGACACAGTCTGGCCATTCTTGCTTCCAAGGAGCACTCTGGTTGCACTTCTTCTAGGACAGATTTGTTGGTTCTTTTGTCAGTCCATGATATATTCAATAGACGTCTCCAGCACCACAATTCAAAAGCATCAATTCTTTTTCTGTCCCTCTTGTTCAATGTCCAGCTTTCACAACCATATGATGCCACTGAAAAAACCATGGCATGAGTCAGATGCACATTCGTCTTCAATGTGACATCTTTGCTTTTCAATACTCCAAAGAGATCTTTTGCCACAGCTTTTCCTAGAGAAATTCGTCTTTTGATTTCTTGACTGCTGCTTCCACGGGTGTTGATTATAGAGCCAAGCAAAGCAACATCTTGGACAACCTCAATCTTTTCTCCATTTATTGTGAAGTTGCGTGCTGACCCAGTCGTAAGGATTTTTGTTTTGTTGATGTTTAGTCGTAACCCATATTGAAGGCTATGATCTTTGATCTTCATCAGTTAATGTTTTAAATCCTCTTCACTTTCAGCAAGCAGAGTTGTGTCATCTGCATAACGCAGGTTGTTAATGAGTCTTCCTCCAATCTTGATGCCGCGTTCTTCCTCATAAAGTCCAGCTTCTCGGATTATTTGCTCAGCGTATAAATTGAAGAGATAGGGTGAAAGTATACAGCCCTGATG
>VMDO01025669.1:11371-27984 GCA_007922755.1 Pedetes capensis | reverse complement strand
GTTCCTCTATCTTGATCATTTAAGAATTCATTTTTTTGGGGGGAAGGGGAATGCTAAGAATTTTATACTCTTGGTTGATATCTAAAACTACAGCAAATAGAACAAATAGAATGTTGAACTTGATGTATAAGATGTGATTGAACTTCCCGAAATTTATAATGAATTCCTGCATGTTCCATTTGTTTATTTTCAGTACGTCAGGGCTGAACCTAGGCTCCATACATACTTTGCAAGTGCTCTACCCTTCAGCCCATGTTTTATTTTTTTGAGTCAGAGTCTCACTAAGTTATGCAGTCTGCCTCTGGCCTCAAACTTGCCATCCTCCTGCCTCAGCCTCCAGAGTCACTGGGATTCAACTCATGCTGTCCAATTTCCATGTTGATTTTAAAAGTTATTTTCTTGAAAATAGTATCAAATTCTATCATTATTGCTCAAATCCTCCCACTGAATTCTTTCTTCTTTGCTTTATATTAATCGTTCTACATGTAAATAAAAGATTCTTTTCTTTGTATCATAAAACATTTGTGCAGATACTGATGAGAGCTGGTTTTCAAATTATGAAATTGTTCTGATAAAGCATAGAAGCACTTAAAACATGTTTGATAATCACAATTAATTATGATAAAAACTAACAAGGTCCACTTAACCATAGACATGTTTTGTGACTCCAGGCAATTGTCTTGGCCATGTGTACAGTATTCATCAATATTGTAATTATTAGGTGCCCTTGAGTGGGGTCTGAATCATAGTGACCTTATGTACAACAGAACAAAACACTACCCAACACTGTGCCATGCCTGGCATCATTCTTAATGCTTCTCTGCTATTCATAGGGTTTTTGATGGCTGATTATTTTGGTAATGGGCTGCCAGGTCCTTCTCCCAAGCCTTCATCATCTCGTATTCCCAAGCAGCCTCCCATCCCACTACTAACCGAGCTCAATCTTGCTTAGCCAAGATCTGACCAGATCGGAAACCAGAGTGATATAGCTTTAGATATATTTACCAATGAGGAAGCCATTTTCACACAACAGACAACAGAGTTGAAGTATAAAATTAACTCATAGCATTGCATGATGTTTTATTTGAAAATTAGAGAAAATGTGCTGCATTGCAAAAATAGGCATAATGACACATCTTTTCAATTGTTTTATGATTTAGAGGAGGGTTGGGGGTCATCTAATAATGAGAAAAGGCAGTATAAGGAGATCAAATTGAAGAAGTCATGGTTAATTTCTGAGGAGCACTCACAATGTGTATGCACAGGATATGTAATCTTCCTTAAAGAATTTCAAAGATACCTTCTCTTTAAATAGTAATCACAATGACAGGAAAAATATTACATAGCTACCCAAGTTGTATAGGTGATACAATTCTAACTTAACATATTCAACTGATGCCTTATAATCAATCCTTGACCTGGTGTGTGGTAATTTTTAAAAAGCCATTTAAAGGATTAAATGAAAGATATACTTATAAACAGTGAAAATCAGAAATATTAAAAAATAGAAATAATACACAAAATGAAACTACAAAACATTATTAGTAAAATCAAAAATTTAAATTTAATCTTTTATTTTTAAAAATTTTTATATATTTATTGATCTATTTTTATTTTGGGACAGTCTCCTTATATTGTGCAGGCTGCTTCTGGCCTCGAGCTTTTGTCTTTTTGCCTCAGCCTCCTGAGTCACTGGGGTTACAGACTTGTGCGAGGGTGTAAAGCCTAAATTTCATACTTTTATTAGAAAAAAAAGATTAAAGTGAAAATAAATTGTTGAAGGTAAAATTATATTCCTTGATATTAAAAGATATTGAATCCCCACAGAATTCCCCTGAACTTAAGAAAAATGATTATGACTTTTAGAATTATTTTATTTGTAACTAATATTTTCCAATTTTTTATCTACTGATTTTCTGCTATGAAAAATGAACAAATTAACATGCTGTTGCTTTACTTCCATCTCTTTTTTGTTCTGCCAAATTTTGTTATTCATATTTTTAATTTTATATTTTAAATATTTACATATGGTATACATTGGTGCTGTCCTTAAATATTTCTGGTGCTCTGCTTTCCAAACATATGGTAGAATTGTGCTTCCTTTTCCATTCTCAGTCTTCTTCATTTGCCATAACAAAATCCCACAAACTGTGAGATTTAAACAACAAAAACATTTTCTACAATACTAGAGTTGGACCTTACTTGATGCCACCTAACAACAACAACAACAAGAGAGTCTGGAAATCAGAGATCACAGTAATAGTAGGGTACAGGGTCCCTTCTTGGTTTGTAGAGTTGCATTCTTTCTGTGGCCTCACATAGTCTTTCCTTGCTGCTCAGGTATGGGGCCAAAGCGGTGGGAGATCTCCCTCTTTTTATAAAGTCAATAGTCCTATCAGATTGAGACCCATCTTTATGAACACATTTACTTTTAATTACCCTTTAAAGCTCTATCTCCAAATCTAGCTACTTGGAGGCATACATGTTGTAGCTGTTGTTGTTAGGTGCCGTCGAGTCGAGTCCGACTCATAGCGACCCTCATGGGGTTTTCAATGGCTGTTTCGGGATTGCCTTGGGAGTGGATTGCCACATCCTTCTCCCATTTTACGGTGCTGGGAATCGGGCTTGGGACCTCAGAGACTGCAGAGCAGCGCTCTACCAACTGAGCTAAATTCCAGCCCCTGAGGCATACATAGGGCTTCAAAATATAAATTGAAGGAGGGGCAGCAATATCCATTTAAATTCAATATAGCTTCATGATTTCCCTTGGCGGGTGGCCAAGGAAGAGGAGAATTTTATAACCCCTGTAAGATTTGCAGGTCCCATTCTCACTGTTCTTGGGCGCTATGACAGGCAGAGCTCAAAGTTGACTGTCTCTATCTTGTAATGAAGGCAAGGCCAATGATGTTTCTTCTGCTAAGCCCTTGAGATATTTTAGCAAGTATTAATGTGGTATAACTTAGCTCATCTGGGTGCAGGTAAACTGTACCATTTGATTTATATCAGCTGTTTCCAAAAGTTTCAGTTCTACAATTTGAATTTATTCAATTTATTCACCACCTCACTTCCATCTTATGTTACTTAATTCATTATTGAATTCATTTAAAAGTGTAGTATCCAATGTTGTGCTATTTATTTATTTGGCAATTCTATTTTCTTTAAAAATGTAGAAATACAATTATTAGATTAATTTTATCATAAACATATATCCACTCTCCTTTTTGCATTGAGCTCTACCATAGAGAATTCTGAGAACAGTCTGATATTTGACACTTATATTTGCTGTTCTTCTCTGTTGGAAAGAACATGAATGTTTAAGTCCTTTTTATTGAGAGGTATTTTATACACATAGAAAAATGCATGAAACATAAATAATGGCATGAGTAATTACAAAGCCCATTTCCAGGTTGAAAAATGGAACATTGCCAGGTTCATAATCTGACTTTCAAGAAGCATTTTAACATATTTTGCACTCTTCCCTCTAGAATTATAACTAATACTTTTTCCTGTTTACCACCTCTTTACTGTCTTAATATTTTACCACCTCTGTTTATACATACATAAAATATATATTGATTTATTTCAATTTCCAAATACTGGAAAATAATATAGGTAGTGAGTTTATCAGTGATCTGTTTTCTAAAAAGTATCAGACATTTTATGTTTAAAACATCAGTTATTTTTGATAAAGATATGGATGAGTGTTAAAATATAGAGAGAAATGTTAAATATTACCTCATAGTTCCATTTAAATGATACATTTCAGTAATTGTACCACTCAAAACACCTATTGTTTTAGAAGAACTCCATTCTATGTTTTTGGTAGATTATGTTTATCTGTATATTAGGAGACCACACAATAGATAGAGAACTACATTCTTTCATGGTAAGTATAGAATCTTCTAATGTATAGTTCTTCTGGAAAAACTCTTTCATCATAATTTAAATTATCTAGGAAAGCAGCTGTGTTAAACTAGAAAGGTATGAGATCATTTTAAATTGGCAATAAAATATGAAATATTCCTTATTTTCAGATTAAGGAAAACCACCACAACAACAAATTTCAACTTACAGTATATTTTGGAAAATAAATCCAAAAAAAGAAAGATAGAGGAGCTACCTAATAAAGTTTTTCCTTGAGGAAATTGTATCATATGTTCATAAGCAGTCTAAACATGTTTTTCTGTTCCTGGTGGCTTACTTGTGGACTTTTTTGAAGCTCAAAATAGCTTATAATTACCGAGAAAAAATGTTTTTGGATTATACTAGTAAAAGTTGTCTGGCCTATCGGCCTTTTCTTCATTGTGACCACATACAAGATTAAAAGTGGATATATTTAAATCCTTTGGATATATTTGGTAAATGAAATTGTAAACTCATAAATAGTCAGGCTTTTAAGAGATTTCTAATACTTCCTCTGTAATTAAAATTTTGATTACGGGTTTATATATCACATACATTCCTTATGGATCAATTCTTCTTGAGAGGCATTTGATTATGCTAACAAATCATATACACTCTTAATGATTCAATTCTCCTGGAAAATATTAAATTTCTTTTAAAAGAATCTTTTCACAAATCCAAAAGTTTTTTTCTACCACTGATTATACTTAGTGCCTTGAAAATTTTCTTTTCTCTCTGACCTTTCCAGGAGCACAAATTTAAACCTTTAGATAGTGAATGTCAGAACACTTTCCTGGAGGCATAAGGACCTCACTCCTAGCATAGTTATTACACAGATCACATACCTTTAGATAGTTTCTGCTATAGGAAATAAAAGGTTAAATACACTTTTCATAACGCAAAAGCCAAACAGTGACAAATGCAAGGGCATGTTTTTTAACCTCTTTTTATTCTCTTTAATGTTTAAGAAATACTAGAACGCACACCTTTTAAATTGAAAATTTTATTCAAAATTGTGTCTGTCATGTCATCTTATGTCCCAGTAGTACAGAAAGAAATTTGTAAATTACTATAGCAATTAAGATGAGCATGATAGAATTTTAATTGCAGGGCAATATTTTGAGGTAAATAATAAATGAGAAATTTCAGCTAGTCATATTCAAAATTGACCAATGAAACCCCTATTGAAAGGAATATGTGATATACACCTACTGGCATGTATTATATATATTTAAATATTCAGTATCTCTCATCTACTTTTGTCCATAGTAACTAAATTCTTTCTTCCATCATTGATGATTTTCAATTCTAAATAATAATTTCAGGGTCAGCTATTCAAAATTTTTCAACTCAAATATAATGGGAACCTATTTATTCTTTTACTTTAAAGGAAATATTCCATTTTAAGCTGATCCCTTCTACATAGAGAAAAGTGTTGACTTTGTGTGGTTCAGTATTTGTTATGCTTGGAGACTTTAATGATGATTCTTATCTTTGAGGAGTCAGCTTGGAAAATAAGTTTCTACAGCAATGGTAAAGGAGCTCAGAATTAAGTATGGATAAATAAGGAAATTAAACTAAATTTGACTAATTGAAGCATCCTCTGGGCATCAGAAGATGTGAAGAAAAAGGATTGACTAGCTTATTGTAATTAGGGACATCTAAACAAAGGGTCTAATTCAAAAGTGTTTAAAAAAAGGGAGTTGGGTCAAGATGGAGAATCAGTTATACCTTCTGAGAGACCTGATGAAATAAGGGAGCTAAAATAGTGAAATGTAGACTTTATATTGAACAGACAAAAACAGAAAAAAAGAAAAAAACAACAAGAAAAAGCAGAGTTTACAACAGAGTCGTGTAGTCTCAACTGCAGATAAAAAGAAAAAAAAAAAGCACAGAAGATGGAGAGAGATTACCCTCAGAAATATGGCATGAGTGTCTTAGCAAGAAAGAAACTACCAACTTAATAGGTGAAGAAGAACCCCTTCCAATACAGATCATACTGGGGACAAACAGGAACTAACTGAACAGAGGTTTTGGGAACATGATGTCACGATGTTGGGGGGTGGAAATATGCATGCACACAATATGCATGTTTAAGAGACAAAGGGATTCACTTTTACTTACTACTTTGGGGAACAGTCCCAGGCACTTAAACCACAGCATCCAGTTGCATCTGGGAGAGGGACTAGTTTCCAATTAAATAAATATTAAGGCATGCTGCCATCTGCCCTGAGGAATTGGTTACTTCTGGGTAGTCCCCCTCCCCCAGCCATAGGGATTTCCCAGGCAGCCCACCCTCAGTTCTGGCTTTGTGCATCTGGGCTAGAGTCAGCAAGGCTAGTGAATTGTCTGTAGATGTGCTATGGAGAGAAATCTGAATGAACATTGGTGCAGAAGAGCAGATTGTGGGTCAGAGAGGCTTAGTGGACCTAAGAAAATGAAGTGACTAGGATCACACTGGAACCAGACTAATTTACAAACAAACATAATCATCTAGGTGGACTACTGACCCATCCAGAAAAATAGGTCACAGCTGGGCACCCCTAGATGCAAGAATTTCCCATGTGATGCACACATAGCATGGGCTCTTTTCATTTCAGCTGAAATCACACACCCAACCAATTTGGCTACAACTACCCCTGGGAGAAAGAACTAAATACATAGCTCAACATATCACAGCTCTTGGGGGCTGGGTAGCTCAGGAGACAATAGATTGTGATAGACCATGGGACAGAGGGCCCAGAGTAGTATGAACCCACAGGTGTGTGAACAGGAGGGTACACACCCATTCAGATAAAAGATCTGGAACTGCTGTGAGGAGCAAAAACTGTTTCTACTTTACAGAAACGCCAGGAGGGCAAGCACAACTCACATGGAACTGAGTGACAGACACCTAGATTTAACCAATCAGTGTTGGTTAGTTTTTCTTTTGTTGTTATTTTGTTTTCTTTTTTCTTTTGTATGTACATATGCTTTTAGTTTGTATTTTTTGTTTGTTTTGTTTTGTTTTTTATTGTTTTGTTATTGTGGTTGTTTTTTCTCTTTTTTGCTTTCTTCATCTCCTTTTTTCTTCCTCTCTTGCTTTAGACTTTGTTACCTTTCTTTTATTTTCTCTTTTTGTGGTAGTCCAGGGCAGAACCTGGGCTCTCATGCATACTTTCCAAGAACTCTACAACTGAGCTGCATCTCAGCCCCATTTTTATTTTTTAAATTGAGACAGGATCTCACTACATTATGCAGGCTGCCTCTGGCCTTGAACCTGTTTTACTTCTGCCTCCACCTCCTGAGTTGCTGGGAATACAGATGTGTGCCACTGTGCCTGAATGTTACCTTTGTTCATCCTTCTTAGTCATCAAAAGCTTTAGCCATTGTTCCTTTTAGGTTACTGCAGTTAATACTAATACTATCAGTACCTCCCAAATTTATAAACCAAAAACCAAAAAAGGAGATGTGTTATCCTTGTATTTTCGGTACCTCGTGAAATAGTTGTATAACCATACATGTATGTATATATGTATGTATGTATAACCATACATATACTTTGACATTCGCCCTTCTGCTTGTTGTTCTTCTATAGCCCTATCTACTACAGTTCTTTTATCTTTCCTAACCCATCCTTCTTCTCTCTGTCACCAATACCTATATTATATTCAATATTCACCTCCAAAACCCATTTACTGCTATCCCTACAGGACCCTTCCCACAGTAACTTCTTATATAGTACCTGGCCTCAGACAGGTACTATGTAATTAAATTAGATTAAATGTAATTATAAATGTGATTTTGGATGAAGCTACTACTTTTGCAGCAGAATGCTTTTTATGCTTTAAGTGATACTGGAGACCAAGATCTCAAAAGAGGGCATTAAGCCAAGGATAACTCCAAATATATAAGGCAGAAATAGCCAGACAAAGGAATGCTCAAAATCCAACCTTGAATCATACAAAATATGAAAAATCAAGATGAAGACAATCTCTTTATTGACCATAAACCTTCAATAACTGAAATCAAAGGTGCTCAAATGCTATAAATGCCCAAGAATTTTAACCTGTGTTTATAAGAATATTAGAAGAACTCAAAGATAGCATAACCAATCAGATGAATGCAATTGAAATACTGGACAAAAAAATATCTAATTTAGAAGAAAAATTCAGCAAAGAAATCAAGATCCCGAACAAGAATGAAATAGAAATGTTGGAATTAAAAAAAATAGTCTATCAAATAAAAATGGTGGTAGACAATAACATATCCAGACTGGATAAAGTAGAAAATAATATTAGGGAAAGAAGGATAGGCAACAGAGTTTACTTATTTAGATTCCAAGAAGAACAAACAAACAAACAAAAATGACGCAATATGATCACAGCTTTCAAGAGTGACATAACCTGTAAATACAGGGTGTGCAAGAAGTTGCTGAAACTAAATATAGAGGCATAGAAAATCTATTCCATGAAATAATAGCTGAAAACTTTCCAAACCTAAATGAATAAATAGACACCTATACCACCAAGGTATCTAGAACCCCAAAGATTAGACCAGAACAGACCCTCTTCATGTCACACTGCAGCTGGAATACTAAAACTACAATGCAAAGAAATAATTTCAAAGGCTGTAAGAGAAAAAAAGTCCAGTTCATCTACAAAGGTAAGCCCATCAGATAATAGCAAACTTCTCAATGGCCACCCTAAACGCAAGGAAAGCATGGACTTATATATATTAAGTCCTGATAACAACTGCCAACCAAGAATTGTATATCCAGTGAAATTATCTGTTAGAATAGATGAATAAATTAAGACTTTCCATGATAAATACAAGCTTAAGTAATTCATGGTCACCAAGCCAGCAATGCAGACATCGCTTAAGGAAATAGTACATACAGAGGAAGAAAGACAAACTCAAATGCAAGAACAAAGGAATGAATAAAATCCAAGAGCGGAATTCATGAACAAACCAAACTAATAAAGAAGCAAGGATATCCAACCTAATAAACTAACAAAACTCTTACATGAACAGGAGACAAAATAAAGAACAACCAACATTCAAACCCAATAGACAAATAACCAACAAAACTGTGCAAAACATAAAACTCTGGCTCAATAATTAACCTAACTGTAAATGATCGTAATTTACCATTTAAAAGGCACCAAATGGCCAAATGGATCAACAAATGAAAACTTTTGATATGTGGGATTCAAGAGATTCATCTTATTTACAAAGACTGAAAGAGACTGAAAATAAAAGGTTGAAAAACAATATGCTAAGCATGTCAAAACTAAAACAAAAGCAAGGGTAGCTATCCTAATTTCCATGAAATTTGACTTCAAGCCTAAATTAATCAGACAAAGAAGACAAAGATCACTACATATTAATGAAAGGAACAATTAACCAAGAGGATATAATATTCGCCAACTTTTTTGCACCAAACCTATTGCACCTGTACCTAAGTTTATAAAACAAACATTACTAGTAATAAAACCACAAAATGTCCAGACAATAATTATGGAAGACCTCAATACCCGACTCTCTTCAACAGACAGTTCATCAAAGCAAAAACTCAACAAAGAAACATTATAGACCAACTAGACCTAACGGATGTCTATAGAATAGTCCATCCAACAGAGGTAGAATATACATTTTTCTCAACACTGCTTGAGAGTTTTTCTGAAATAGACTACATTTTATTCCCCAAAACTTGCCTCAACAAATACAAAAAAAATTGAAATCATACCTTGTGCCTCACTAGATCAGAATGGAATTAAACTAGAAGTCAATAGCAAGGAAAACTACAAGAATGTTACAAATACCTGGAGATTAAATAATATGCTTCTGAATGATGAATGGGCCCTTGAAGATATCAGAAAGGAAATTTAAAAGTTTGTCCAATCAAATTATAATGAAAACACAACCAACTAAAGTCTATGGGATACATTAAAGGCAAGTTCTGTGAGGAAAGTTTATAGCCATGAGTGCCTACATTAAAAAGATAGGGAAAGCCCACATAGCATGCAAAAAGAATATTTAAGACTAAGGAAGAGATCAATGAAATAGAGGTAAAAAGACAACTCAGAAAATTAATGAAACCAAGCATTGGGTCTTTTAAAAGATAAGCAAAATCAACAGACCCTTAGCCAAACTCACCATAAAAAAGAGAGAAAAACACAAATTAAAGTTAGAGATGAGAAGGAGGTCATAACTGATTAATGAAATACAGAATATCATCCAAAACTATTTTGAGAATTTGTACACCCTAAAAAGTGAAAATACAGAAGAAATGGATAAATTCTTTAACACTTATGACCTACCAAAATTAAATCTTGAAGATATAAACAAATTGTTGTTATTGTATACCATTGAGTCAAGTCTGAATCATAGTGACCCTCGAAGTGTTTTCAGTGGCTGATTATTTTGAGATTGCTTTGGGAGTGGATTGCCATGTCCTTCTCCCATTTTTGTGGTTTTGGGGAATGAACCCAGGTCCTCAGAAAATGTGGAGCAGCACACTACCAACTGAGCTAAACACCAGCCCCATAAACAAATTAAACACATTTATAACAAGCAATGAAATTGAGGCAATAATAAAGAACCTCCCAATAAAGAAAAGCCCAAGTTCTTATGGGCTCATATCTGAATTCCATCAAAACTTTAAGAAGAATTAATACCCATCCTCCTTGAACTATTCTATAAAATTGAGGGGGAAGGTATACTTTCAGATTCATTCTATGATACCAAAACCAGACAAGGACACTAAAAACAAACAAACAAACAAAAACAAAACAAAAACCAAACCAAACCAAAAAAAGTATAGGCCAATTTCCCTGATGAACATTGATGCAAAATTCCTCAATAAAATTCTTATAAACCAAATGCAATAACATAAAAAAATCATATACCGTGAGCAGGTAGGCTTCATTCCATAGATGCGAGACTGTTTCAACATATGCAAATAAATTAATATAATTCAACATATCAAGAGATTTTAGACAGAAGTGACATGCTATCTCAATTGACACTAACAAAGCTTTCAACAAAATTCAACATCCCTTCGTGATAAAAGTCCTGAAGAAACTGGGTGCAGAGGGAACATATTTCAGTATCATAAAGGGCATACATGGCACACCTATTGCCAACATTACACACACACACACACACACACACACACACACACACACTTTTTTTTTTTTTTGGTACTAGGAGTTGAACACAGGGCCCTGTGCTTGTGTGCTTTGCAAGTGCTGTACCACTGAGCTGCACCTCTAGCTCTTTTTCTTTTCTATTTTTTTTCTCCTTTTTGAGACAGGATTTTGCTAAATTATGTAGACTGCGTCTGGTCTCAAACTTGTGATCCTCCTGAGCCTCTTCTGCCCCCCAAGCCACTGGGATTACAGGCTTGTGCCACTGCACCTGGCGCCAACATTATATTAAGTGAGAAAAAATTGAAAGTATTCCCTCTAAGATCAGGAACAAGACAAGGATATCCACTCCTTCCTCTCTTATTCAATATAGTGATTGAAGTCCTAGCCAGAGCAATCAGATAAGAGAAAAAAAAATAAGAGAGATATAAACGGAATGAAGAAGTCAAATTATTTCTATTTGCAGATGACATGATCTTATACTTAAAGGACCCTAAAAACTCCACTAGAAAACTCATGGAGCTAATTAGCTCCTCAGCAAACTATCAGGATTCAAAATTAACACTCAAGCCTGGCTTGGTGGTGCATGCATGTAATCCCAGTGACTTGGGAAGCTGGGATCACAAGTTCAAGACCAGAGGCCGTTTGTGGTAATTTTGAGGTAATTTAGTGAGACCCTGTGTCAAAAAAGTAAAAAAGTGGACTGAGCATGCATCTCAGTGGTACAGCACTTGCAAAGCATGCAAGCATGAGGCCCTGAGTTCAAACTCCAGTACCACACACACACACACACACACACACACACACACACACACACACACAAATTTACACTCAAAAAACAATAGTATTCCTTAATACCAATAATGAACAGGAAGAGAAGGAAATCAAAACAGCAACTCTATTTAGAATAGCTCACCTAAAAATTAAATATTGAGGAATCAATCTAACCAAAGATTCTAAAGGGCAATGCAACTTCAAAACACTGAAGAAAGAACTCACAAAAGATACTAGAGGATGGAAAGATCGCCCTTACTTACAAATCAGAAGAATTAATTTGTAAAAATAGTTTTACTGCTAAAAGCAATCTATAGATTAGGTGCAATCCCCATCAAAATTCCAATGATATATTTCATAGAAATAGAACAAATAATCCTAAAATTTGTATGATGCACAAAAGACCTCAAGTAGCCAAAAGAATCCTAAGCAGCAAAAATAGTGCAGGAGGCATCACAATACCTGACTTCAAATTATACTACAGGGCCATAGTACCAAAAACTGTTTGATACTGGCACAACAGTTATCAATACCAATGGAACAGAATAGAAGACCCAGATATACTCCCATGCAACTGTAGCCACTTGGTCTTTGACAAAGGTGCCAAAGCCATACATTGGAGAATGGACAGCCTTCTCAACAAATGGTCCTAGGAAAATTGGATATCCATATGTAGAAGAATGAAAGTGTACCCTCTCAATTTATATGAAAAAAATCAACACAAAATGGATCAGAGACCACATTATAAAAACAGAAGTCTTGAAAATGCTCACAGAAAATACAGAAAACACACCACAACACATAGGCACAAGAAATTACTTCCTTAAAAACCAGGAAACTGCACCAAGAATTGACAAAAAGGATTGCATAAAAATAAAAAGCATCAGCTGGGCAAGGTGGCACACTCCTGTAATCCCAATGGCTCTGGAGGTGGAGGCAGGCAGATCACAAGTTTGAGACCAGGGGCAGTCTGCATAATTTAGTGAGACCCTGTCTCAAAAAGTAAAAAAATGGGCTGGGGGTGCAGCTCAGTGGTCCAGCACTTGCAGAGCACGCAGGCACGCGGCCCTGGGTTCAACCCCCAAGATCACAAGAAAAAAAATAAAAGAAATAAAAGAAAAATAAAAGAAAATAAAAAAATAAAAAGCATTGTACAGCCAAGGAAACCACTGATAGAGCAAAGGGAAAGTCCACAGAATGGGAGAAAATCTTCGCATCCTACACATCTGTCAGAGGATTAACATGTAGGATATACATTGTTGTTGTTAGGTGCCATCAAGTCGACATCCAACTCATAGAGATCCTCTGTACAACAGGGGAAACACTATTATCAGTGCTTCTCTGCTGTTCATAGGGTTTTCAATGGCAGATTGATTTTTGGGAGGGGGTTGCCAGGTCCTTCTCCCAAGCCTACAGCTTCTGGTGTTCCCAGGCGGTCTCCCATCCGGGTACTAACCAGGCCTGACCCTGCTTAGCTTCCGAGATCTGACGGGATCGGATGCCACAGGGCTACCGCTGCAGGCAGGATATACATAGAACTCAAGAAATAAATACCAGAGTAACAAATAATCAAATAAATAAGTGGACAATGGAACTAAAAAGACAGTTCTCAGCAAAAAATAAATAAATAAATAAATAAATAAAAAATAAACATTTACTTGTTTAAAAAGAAAGTAAAAGAAACAGCTGGACAGGGTAGTTGTTATTGTTAGGTGCCGTTGAGTCAGTATTCGACTCATAGTGACCCTCATAGGGTTTTCAATGGCTGATTGCTTCGGGATCGCCAGGCCCTTCTCCCATTTTTTGCAGTGCTGGAAATTGAACTCAGGACCTCAGAGACTGCAGCGCAGCACTCTACCAACTGAGCTAAATCCCAGCCCGGACATGGTAGTGCTCACCTTTAATCCCAACTAGTAGGAGACAGAGGCAGGAAGATTACAAGTTACAGATCATAGGTAGCCTGCTTAATTGAGCCACACCCTGTCTGAATTTTAAGACAGAAAATTAAACAAACAAAGAAAAACAAAACTAAACAACAACAATAAAAAAGCAAGTGGAGGCTATGTACTGGAGGTATACGTCTGAGGTAGAGTGCTTGCAAAGTATGTGGGAGGTCCTGGGTTTAAATCTCCAGTACCAAAAGAAAAAAGAAAAGAAGAAGAAAAAGAGAAAAGAAATCAATTTATACCATATCAAGTCTCAGGTTAAAAACATACATGAGATTTTATGAATTTAACAAGTTGGTTACTAGATTTTTTTATCTGGATTTTCTGAACATGTTTTATAATCACAATCTGTGTTTTACCTGAGTATTTTGTAAATATTAGTGCAAAATATTGAATATATTTAATGTGTTATATGTTGACAAAGTATAAAGACACATTTAAAATGGTCAAAATAATTAGGGTGGGTGATATGTATATTTAAATGGATTATATGTAGAAGAAAATGTGGAAAAAATGCTAATGCAATAGTCTTTTCAGCAGTCTTTCATTCTGAATCAGATTTATAAAAATTAAATGTAATTTTATAAATACACAATGTGTTTTTATTTTGTTTTTGTATTTACAAACTATTTTGAAATACAAGGACATATAAATCTTTCTTTGATTTGACTTTTCTATTCATAAGGTCTTTTCCAGGTTTTTTAGTAGTTACAGGTTTATATATTTTCTCCTTATGTTTTGGTAATTATTAAAACAATTCTTGGGTGTGAAATAATCTCCAAGAATTAATTTTACTAACTTTAGTTGATTAGGCATGGCATGAATATTTAACCCATAAAATACTAAGTACAAATAAAAACCAACTTTATGTCATCTACTTTGTCCAAAGCCTGCATCTGATCCCATCAGATCTCAGAAGCTAAGAAGGGTGGAGCCTGGTTAGTACTTGGATGGGAGAATGCCTAGGAACACAAGGTGCTGTACACTTGAGAGGACCTGGCAACCCACTCCCAAAAAACAATCAGCTATCGAAAATTCTATGAATAGCAGAGAAGCTCTAACAAACTTGTTTTGGCTGTTGTACATGGGGTTACTATGAGTAATACTGACTTGACAGCACCTAACAACAACAACTTAGGCTATATTGCCATATGATTTAAGAATTATATGAAAATGTGCCGGGTGCAGTGGCGCATGCCTGTAATCCCAGCGGCTCGGGAGGCGGAGGTGGGAGGATCACAAGTTCGAGACAAGAGGCAGTCTGCATAATTTAGCGAGACCTTGCCTCACAAAGTAAAAAAAAAAAAATGGGTTGGGGGAGCAGCTCAGCAGTCTAGCACTTGCAAAGCATGCAGGCGCGAGGCCCTGGGTTCAACCCCCAGTACTGCAAAAAAAAAAAAAAAAAAAAAAATCTATGAAAATGTCTGTTATTGTAGAATATATATCACAGAAGTATATATGTATCATTTACATATATATTGGGGGCTGGGGTTTAGCTCAGTTGGTTGAGTGCTGCTCCATATTCTTTGAGGCCCCGGGTTCAATTCCCAGCACTGCAAAAATGTGAGAAGAACATAGCAATCCACTCCCAAAGCAATCCCGAAACAGCCACTGAAAACACTATGAGGGTCACTAGGAGTCTGATCTGACTCAACAGCACCTAGCAAGAACAATATATATTCTATGTCAATTGATGCCCAGATTTATTTGTTAATACAATGACTAGATATTTGCTGTAAATGACTACAGCACATTCATGTCTTATTTGGGGTAAAAAATATTATTTACAAGATATCTGCACAAGAAAGAACAACTAAAATGAACATGAAAAATAAAATTATCTCTATTTTATGATGAAAATATTATATATCTCATTGTTTTGGTTTTATATAGACAAAAACTTTCCTGTAGGAAGAGACTGATACAAATCAGTCTCTTGTTTTTCTGACATGTATAATGCTCATTTATTATTTAATGTTCACTGTTTAATCAATACAATATGCTATATAGGACTTGAGTTTACAGCTTTGCCATATTCTTTATGATGTCAGAAAGAAGAGCTACATATTTTTCTTTCTTGAGAGCATTTCCCTTGATCCTGTAAGTCTTGTATTTTGTGAAGCACGAACAAATTCAATATAACTAACCAAACTTCACATAGAGTCTTTCATATTAAACAAATGTTCTCTGTCATAAAATGAAGCAGTGGATTTGGAAACCATTGGAAAGGTGATTGTTGACATTAAAAGATGTACTCTGAAATTTATGGCTTCTGTGGTGGTAAATGATATAGTTCAGAATAATAAAGGATACAGCTGAGAAGATAATTTGACTTTCATGATACATTTGAACTTCTTTGAAATATCTTTTAAATCACTTTTTGGATTTGAACTACTCTTGTTACTTGAGATATTGAAAGGCACTTTATTTTTTGCAAACAATAAAAGACAACATAAGTAGATTAATTTTCCCTCAAGAAAGAGCAATCTTTAATTGATCATATATGTTTTATTTGTATAAACTTTGTGTATGTACTTATAGGATAATAATGGGCAATGTTAGACATGTAAATTTTAGCTTCATTTGGATTTTAGAAATTTATGTGTCTAACACATGTAACTAAAATTGGATAAGCAAAATATTACTCTGCAGGTATTTTTCATTACTGAGAAGATATCTGAAATCTGATCAGTTTTTTTTTCATTTAAATACACATGACTTTCAAGGTTTATTCCAAAAAGGCGTATGTTTCATTTTTCTTCCAATTTTTAACACAAAAGTAAAAGAGAGATTAGACATTGACTAGTTCCAATTTAAAGTATACCTTCTCCCTTCTAGAGGTCAGACATAATTATGGTGT
>VMDO01025669.1:0-11271 GCA_007922755.1 Pedetes capensis | reverse complement strand
TATGTAAGTGGCATTTGTTTATAGATAAAATACTAAAAGTAGACAGATCTCAGAAACTCTTTAATCTCCTCACATTGGGAAGTCGCCTTGTATTTAAAACCTATATAATTAGAGACTAATCAATTTAAAACATCATACAGGACACTGGAAGAGTTCCTCAAATATCCATGCATAATACATCTTAATTTTCTTTTCTTTTTGACTTGCCTAAAAGATCCACATAAACCTTAAATTTTTATATTAAATCTATCTGTTAAATCTATATATTAAAATACACTAGGTTCTAGAGCCCACAATTCTTAGAGATAATTTGATAAAGCACTGTTTTAAAATAGCATTATTGAAATAAAATAAACTGTATTTTTAAAATGTATAATGAAGCTATCACACTTAAGATAATAAATTGTTTTTAAATTGGTTTGGACATATGACTTTTCATCCTAGTTTAGGTAATTCTTTTGGTAACAAAATTAACATTATATTATTTTCCAAATATGAATAAGTCAGCTTGTTCAGCAATCACACCCAGAAATAATGGCATTTAAAAATATCTTACTATTTTAGAGTTTTTGTAGTAAATTTCCACCTATCCATGTACTCTCGGTGGGAGAAGGGCCTGGCAATCCACTCCCAAGGCAATCCTGAAACAGCCATTGAATACCCTATAAGGGTCGCTATGAGTCGGATGCCGACTCCACGGCACCTAACAATAACAACAACATGTACTTTCGGAGCAATGTGAAATATTATGTTGTGTTGGCAAGTCGTCTGTGTTCTAAGTGTAGAAAGAGGATAAAAATTTGAACTGATTTATTATTTTTGCATGTTCACTTTTACTCAGGTTTTTAAACATAGAAAGCAATAATATATGAGAAATGTTCTTAAAGAAATGATGAACACATCAACTGTAAATAAAAGTATTGCAAAATTAGCCTTCATGAAGAATTTCTGTGTATCAAAATGTATATATTTAAGAGAATGAACAGGTCATAGAATGGTATATTTGCAACAAGATATAAAAATACTAAAGGACTCATAAGAATTTCTTTAAATAAAGAAGAAAAATACAGAGCAACATTGTTCATGCCAATCAAAACTGAGAACAACTCTAAAACCCATCATAGAATGATTAGAGAAATTGTAATACAGTCAAAAGATAAAATACTATATGGATATTAGAATGAAATAATGTTAATGAATCTCAGTGTGGATAATTGCAATAACATTCTGAAGTTTTTGTACTGTATGCAGTCAAAGCCCTTTGCCATGTGGTTTTGCAGTTCTATCCAATTAAGTTCCAGTAAAGGGGTGTATCATTCTCTGAGCTATTAAGTTTAGTCATAAGATATACTCTGGCTAGTAGGCAGAAAAATAAATGAAGAATGGTATACACTTATACAATTGAGCTTGTCCACTTATATTTTGTGAGAACATGTGAATTTCAAAAAAAAAGAATCATATAGTTAGGATACCCCTAATAACTTTCAGTATCATGTATATTAACTAAACATAATATATACTACTTAAGAAAAAAAACCTGCAGCTGTAGCCCTGTGGCATCGGATCCTGTCAGATCTCGGAAGCTAAGCAGGGTCGGGCCTGGTTAGTACATGGATGGGAGACCGCCTGGGAACACCAGAAGCTGTAGGCTTGGGAAAAGGACCTGGCAACCCCCTCCCAAAAATCAATCTGCCGTTGAAAACCCTATGAACAGCAGAGAAGCACTGAGAATAGTGTTTCCCCTGTTGTACAGAGGGTCGCTATGAGTCGGATACCGACTCGACAGCACCTAACAACAACAACAACAAGAAAAAAACACATGCATGACGAAATTTAAAATTTCATTTAACTTTTAGTAGTAGAAAAGCAGTATATGTAGGAAATACAAAACTGGGGACAACAAAATCATTTATAATATTATAACTTATTCTGGAATTTTGTACATTAGTATCAGTTTTATTCTCTTTCATAAGTAAAATTAGTATAATTATATATAATTTCTGTAGGAGATTCTTCTTAAAATTGAACAAATCTCCATTGTATTGTTTGGCTTTCAGTTTTCATACATAAATGCAGTATCTACAAACTAGTAAGCATTTTAATAAATATATATTACACTGAAATACAAAATAATCATACAGTTATGCTAACCCTAATAACTTAAGGGTAGTAGCACGGTATTTGGCAATAGCATGTGTAATTTGTGGCAGTGGCTACAAATGAAACTCAGATAAGTAAGCCACCCCTTCTATATACCACCCACTGTAGATTCAAGGAAAATGAAAACATGAAGAATAGTTTATTTCCTTTCTTGGTTATTTTTAAGTTTCATTTAAAACTATGGCTTAGAGTTCAATAATTATTATAAAATGTATCTGTAAAATAATAAGAGGGATTTACCCTAATAGAAACCTGAAATCTATTAGGTAGGAACTTGATGATATGTCTTTTCATAATTGTTGATAAGATTTGGCAGGAGTGCCAGAGTTAGAGCCAAGAAAAAGACAGGATATAAGCTTTATGCCCTGTGGGTGCTCATTAAAACTTATTGCTTGATTGATTGGCTGACCTAAAAAAAAGTCTCAGAGAATTTTGATCAAAGTATTGAGTTTTTAGTAGGAGTTGCTGATACTGGACTTAACTAGTTCAGATGTTAATAGAGAAACTGAATTCTATTGATAATTTTATTCTGTGAATTTTGTTTTCTGTAGAGTAGGGCAAACAACTTTGAAAAAAATCACCCTTTGTGAGATGAATCTTTTGGAAAAGGAATGTCTGGCTAGTGAACTTAAGAACAAAGACTTTCTAACACCATCACAGCAGTCTCTACCTGGCCCTTTGTCCTCAACTTTATTAAAAGTCCTTGGTGGTTCTCCATACCTACCTCTTCTTTTGCCAATTTTGAAAACTTACATTCTGTTAGAAAATACATATTTCAGATTTTAACATTTATTATTGATATATTTACTTTTTGTATTTTCTAGACTATGATTATATCTTATTTTTTTATTCTCAATGGTGTTATAGTATGTATATGAATTATGAATAAAAATATGGTGAATGTTTAAGGGAAAAATGATCACAGTAAAAGATATATTGTTATTAATACCCCTCATCATTCTTACCATTTTCTATAGTAGTTCTGGAAGTTCTCTTTCATGAGTAATAATGTTTTAATTTAAATATTCACTGTATTTTTATCATAACATATATTTTTTCTTTTTGTTCCTGGCTACCTGAATCAGAATTCTCAAAGGTTTTGCATGTTATCATTTTTAAGGTCAAATTTCACATTATTTATTCTATGTTTTTACTTTTTCTTTTTTTCTGTTTTTTGCTTATTTTAACTTTAAATAATTACATCTATTTTCTGTTGACTTATTTGTTGCTCCTCTTCCATGTTAAGATTACTATGTAGTTCAGTCATTTACATTATTTCTCTTGTACCTATTCAAAGAAACTCTGTAAAATATTTCTCAGACACAATTTTATTGTTTTAGTGCTTAGTTTTTGACATTGAATGGTCTTTTTTTCCATTGATTGTGCTATTATTTGATATTTCAAGAGTCTTTTTTTACTTTGACTTACAGATCATTTAAAATATTCTCTTATTTTTCAGATCTCATTTATTTATATTACTTTTACTTGTGATTATTTTTAAATTGTGTCAAAAAACTATTATTTAATTATAATTAGGGTAATTATTGTGAGATATATTAATAAAGTAGTACTGATATTTACATGTACTTAATCCTTACTTTAGGTGAAATTTATAAAGGAAACTTGTAAAGATATTACATTTTTATTAGACATAAAGCAATGCTTATCAGAAACATTTTCTTAGATCTGAAACACAATATGCTTTAATTAAGAATATTTAAAGGGGGCCAGCACAATGGTGCACTCCTACAATACCAGCAGCTCAGTAGGTGGAAGCAGGGGGATTGATAGTTGGAGACCAGAGAGAAACCTGTGCAATTTAGCAAGACCCTGTCACAAAATAAAAAATAAAAATAAAAAAATGTATTAAGGTATACAGCTCAGTGGTGGAATGCTCTGGGTTAAATCCTCCAGTACCATACACACAAAAAAATGGTTAGTTGGTTAGTAGCTTCAGTATAGACTCATGCACTAAAACAAACAAAAATATCAATCCCTTTTTTCTTACAATCCCAGTTTTCCAGGCCTGCCTGTGCTCAACTATAAAAACTAGTTAATTTTTGAAATGGTAAAATAAGGTATAAAGAATGAATAATAATTGCCCCTAAAATAGCCAAATAAATCAATATGCTTACCTTGATTTGAATATTACACAATGTATACATGATTCAAAACATTACATTATACTCCATAAAGGTGTACAATTAATTAGTTTGTATCAATTAGAAGACAAAGTTTACAAAAAAAAACATAATTAAAAATAAAACAGAACAAACTATTTGAGGCACCGATAAAGAAAAGACAGTAAAGAGAATTGGATTGCTGCATTCTGGGAGATTTACTACATCAGATTTAATGCCTTTGGACCCCAGATGGTGATGGGGAGTTGAGCCTCTTAATTTTCCTCTTCTACACTTTCTCTTCATTTTCAGATCATTTATTTTCATAAAACACGCTATGATTATTGCCTTCTCCATTTGTATTTCTACAGCTAGTTAATGTACCTATAACTCTTTACCAGGATAGTAAATTCTTTGGCCTCTTATTCCTAAGATAGTCTTGCTATTCACCTAAATGAGGGCAATGTTGCCAATTAATTTTCTACATCAGTATTTAAAAGTATCTTAATATATCATAATTTATCAGGTAAAATCTATTGGTGAAATTTTTGAAATTTCCATGAAAGTTAGAAATGGTATCATCTTACAATATGATAAAAAATAAACTATCATGAGATAGTAAAGCAATCTAGTGATAGTAAAACTTGTTTAAGCTCCAAGGGAAGAAGGCTAATTTCTGTCCTGAAGGATTTTTTTAATGATACATCTTATTTTTATTCTTCTAGGATGTTTTAGGTAGACTATAATTCTATGAAATTTTTCTTAAATTACTATTATTTTACTCAAAAACTCAAAGAGTAACTTCTGAGTTGAATACGTTTCCAGATTAATACAACAGAATCAAATATGTCAGGTTGTTCTCTGTTAAATAAGATCAACCTTGTTACAAACCTAGCAAAGTACTTGCCACATAGTATATACTCAGTAAATACGATCTATCATTACATCTGCTTTTATAAAAAATACAATACAAGTTAAGTCAGAATGTAACTTAATGTTACATTTACACAGATGACAGGCACTGGATTCTTCCAATTCCCCTGGGCATAATTGTACTATCACAAAATTAATAACATTCAGTATGAATAATGGTCAAGTGAAGAGATGATAAAACTGGAAGCTGTACTTTTGTTTCTTTGTTGTTAGGTGCCATCAAGTCAGGTCTGACTCATAGCAACCCTATGTACAACAGAGTGAAACACTCCCTGACACTGTGCCATGCCCAGAACTATGTCAGTGCTTCCAAGCTTTTCACAGGGTTTACAATGGTGAGTTGTTTTGGGATTGTATCTGGAGGCAGCTGTTCTCCCATTTACCTAGTGCTGAGGATTAAACTCAGGACCTCACAGAGTGCAGAGCAGCACTCTACCAATTGAGCTAAGCCCCAGTCTTATTTCTTTAGGGTTACTTTTTTCTCTATCTTTCCTCATGGCAACTTCCAATTTTAGTCTCCATGCTGATGACCACAGAGGATCATTTTTAAAATGTAGCCCAGAAGAAATTCTGTTGCAGTGGAGTTTAAGAGTATGAAGTTGTTGTTAGGTGCTATTGAGTAGATCTGATTCATGGAGACTCTCAGAGAGTTTTCAATGGCTGGTTGCTTCAGGATTGCTTTGGGAGTGGATTGCCGAATCCTTCTCCCATTTTCTCAGTGCTGGGGATTGAACCTGTGTCCTTAGAGAGTGCAGTGTGAAGAGAGGATATATACATACATATATACATACACAGCTATACCAACCTAGTGTCTAATCCCATCTGACCTTGGAAGCTAAGCAGGGTCAAGCCTGACTAGTCCTTAGATGAGAGACTGCCTGGGAATACCTGGTGCTGTAGATTTGGAAGAAGAATCCAGTAGCCCATTCCCAAAACACTCAGCCATCAAAAACCAGATAAATAGTAGAGAATCATAAAAATATAAATCTGGGAAAATCATCTTTCTATACTGTGTGAACTTATTTTATAGATAAATAAAGAACACAATAATTGATAGCTAAATAATGCATCAAAAATCACAGAGTAAGTTCAGAAAACTCTAAATAATTAATTCAAATCTCTGCTTTCTAATCTAAAATTGTCAATTATCCTGTACCAAAATAGTAAAACTATCATTGAATAGATTATTAACAAGCTCAAAGATGGATATTTTTATCTCATGGTTGTTCTATACTAGGGTGATAAAAAGCAACTTTAGCAAATCCAGGCATATTCATATTCACAGGCCTTATACATGTTCATAAACATGTTGGAAATATATACAAGAATATGGTTTTTATGGTTACAGTTACATTAAGCATGCAAATACATAATTGTACCCACACTTGGGCTAACTGTTGAGAATTGTTAAGATTAATATGTAATTATATATGATATGATTTAGTTATAAATGCTTGCTAGGCAATTTCCTAAAACATAGTTTAGTAAAACGGTGATTGGATCTTGGTATTATAAAATTTTGTTTCCCTTCAATTGATAACATACAAAAAAGCCAGGCATGGTGGAATATGCCTGTAATCCCAGTAACTTGAGAGGCAGAGGCAAGAGGATCGTGAGTACTAGAGTTAGCCTGGATAATTTAGTGAGAAATTAAATCAAAATAAACAAATTAAAAAATAGGCAAGGGACACAACCCAGTGGTAGAGTATGTATGAAACTCTGGCATTCAACTCCTAGGGGGAGAAAGAGATGAGTGAGAGAGTGAGAGAGAGGGAGAGTGCAAACAAACATAATATTCAATTTCCTGGATTTTGATATCAGTAAGTTTGCTAGAGCTCACATCCAGGAACAACACAGAATTATCTCAATTTTATTCTAGTAATCCATCACTTCACAATAGTTATTGATAATATTGATTGTCTATCTATAGTACCCCCCACACTTCTGTCAGTTTGCCTCACTGGGGGGGCTTGTGTGTTGTAGTGAGGCTGAAAGCTATGCCACTGGTATCTCAGAAACCAGCAGGGTTACCCATGGTGGACAGGTTTCAGCTGAGGTTCCAGACTAAGAGAGACTAGGGAGGAGGCACATGAGAACCACTCCCGAAACA
Organism: Pedetes capensis; assembly: GCA_007922755.1. Lineage (NCBI taxonomy): Eukaryota > Metazoa > Chordata > Mammalia > Rodentia > Pedetidae > Pedetes > Pedetes capensis. The sequence continues at coordinate 3,948 of VMDO01025669.1, read as the reverse complement.
ACTAGCCATTGAAAACCCTATGAATAGCAAAGAAACACTGTCAGATGTAGTGCCAGAAAATGAGGCCACCAGGTTGGAAGGCACTCAAAAGAATAGTGGGGAAGAGTTGCCTCCTCAAAGTAGAGTCTACTGTGATGACAGAAATGGAGGAAAGCCCCAGAGACCTCCACTTGCTGATGTGGCATGACTCAAAATGAAGAGAAACAAATGTAAACATTCATTAATAATTAGAACATTGAATGTACATAGTATGAATCTAGGAAAATTGTTAAAAGAGAAATGGAGCACATAAACATTGATATTCTAGGTATCAGTGAGCTAAAATGGACCAGCATGGGCCATTTTGAGTCAGGTAACCATATGGTCTACTATGCTGGGAATGATAAACTAAAGAGAAATGAGGTTGCATTCATCATCAAAAAAGACATCTCAAGATCTGTCCTGAAACACAATGTTGTCAGTGATAGAATAATATCCATTCACCTACAAGGAAGGCCAGTTCATATGACTATTATCCAAATTTATGCACCCACCACTAAGGCCACAAATGAAGAAAGGGAAGATTTCTACCAGCTTCTGCAATCTGAAATAGATCAAACATGCAATCAGGACATACTGATAATCACTGGTGACTGGAATGCAAAGGTTGGAAACAAAGAAGTATGTAGTACTTCTCAGTAGTTGGAAAATATGGTCTTGGTGACAGAAACGAAGCTGGAGATTGCATGATAGAATTTTGTCAGACCAATGACCTTTTGACTGCAAATACATTTTTTCAACAACACAAATGGAGATCATACAAATGGACTTTACCAGATGGAACATACAGAAATTGAATACATATGTGGAAAGAGATGATGGAAAAGCACCCTATCAAATGTCAAAACAAGACCAGGTGCTGATTGTGGATCAGACCATCAACTTTTCACATGCAAGTTCAAACTGAAGCTGAAGAAAATTAGAACAAGTATAGGAGAGCCAAGGTATGACCTTGAAGTGTATCCCACCTGAGTTCAGAGACCACCTCAAGAATAGGTTTAATTCATTAGACACAAATGACAGGAGACCAGATGAGTTGTGGCATGACATAAAAGATATCATTCAAAAAGGAAGCAAAAAGTCATTAAAAAGACAAGAAAAAAAGAAAAGACCAATTATGTGTCAAAAAAGACACTGGAACTTACCGTTGGACTTCCAGCAGCTAAAGTAAAAGGAAGACATGATGAAGTTATGGACCTAAACAGAAGATTTCAAAAGGCAGCTTGATAAGACAAAAAGAAATATTATAATGACATGTGCAAAGAGCTGGATGCAGAAAACCAAAAAGGAAGAACATGCTCTGTGTTTCTCAAGCTTAAGGAAGTAAAGAAAAATTTAAAGCCTTGAGTGGCAGTAGAGAAATATTCTACAGGGAAAATATTAAATGATGCAGGAAACATCAAAAGAAGATAGAAGGAATACACAGAGTCATTATACAAAAAAAGAATTGGTAGAAGACCAAACATTCCAAGAGGTTGCATATGAAGAGGAACCAATGGTATTGAAGGACGAAGTGGAGACCGCCTTGAAAGAACTGATGAAACACAAGGCTCCAGGAATTGATCGGATACCAATAGAGATATTTCAACAAACAGATGCATCACTGGAGGTGTTAACATGTTTACACCAACAGATTTGGAAAATAGCTACTTGGCCAACTGACTGGAAGAGATCGGTATTCCCAAAAAATGGGATCCAACTGAATGTGCAAACTATTGGACAATATCATTAATATCACACACAAGCAACATTTTACTAAAGATCATTAAAAAGTGACTGTAGCAGTATATAGGTTGGGAATTGCTGGAAAATCAAACAGGATTCAGAAGAGGTCAAGGAATCAGGGAACATATTTACTGATGTCAGGTGGCTATTAGCCAAAAGTAGAGAATATCAGAAAGCTGTCTATCTATGTTTTATTGAGTATGCAAAGGCTTTTGACTGTGTGGATCATAATAAATTATGGATAAAACTTCATAAAATGAGGATACCAGAGCACCTAATTGTACTCATAAGAAATCTGTACATGAACTAGGAGGCAGTTGTTCGAATAGAACATGGAAACACTGCCTGGGTTAAAGTTGAGAAAGGTCAAGGCTGTGTACTTTCACCATATCTTTTCACTTTATATGCTGAGCAAATAATCTGAGAAGCTGGACTTTATGAGGAAGAACACGACATCAGGACTAGGGGAAGACTCATTAACAACCTGCATTATGCAGATGACACAACTCTGCTTGCTGAAAGGGAAGAGGATTTAAAACATTTACTGATGAAGATCAAATATCATAGCCTTCAATATGGGTTGTGACTAAACATCAACAAAACAAAAATCCTTACAACTGGGTCAGTATACAACTTCACAATAAATGGAGAAAAGATTGGGGTTGTCCAAGATTTTGCCTTGCTTGGGCTCTATAATCAACACCCATGGAAGCAGCAGTCAAGAAATCACAAGACACATTGCTCTAGGAAAAGCTGTGGCAAAAGATCTCTTTAGAGTATTGAAAAGTAAAGAGGTCACATTGAAGACATAGGTGCATCTGACTCATGCCATGGTATTTTCAGTGGCATCATATGGTTGTGAAAGCTGAACATTGAACAAGGGAGACAGGGAAAGAATTGGTGCTTTTGAATTATGGTGCTGGAGACGTCTATTGAATATACCATGGACTGCCAAAAGAACCAACAGATCTGTACTAGAAGAATTGCAACCAGAGTGCTCCTTGGAAGCAAAAATGGCCAGACTGCATCTTACATATTTCGGATATGTAGTCAGGATAGATCAATCCTTGGAGAAAGACATCATGTTTGGGAGTGTGGCAGGTCAACGCAAAAGAGGAAAACTCTACACCAGATGGACTGACACAGTGTCTGCAGCAATGGTCTTAAACATAAATAAGATCGTGTGCCTGGCACAGAATCGGGAAGTATTTTGATCTACTGTACATAGAGTCACTATGTGTCGGACTCGGCTAGATGGCACCTAACAACAACAACATCTATTGTAAAGCCTCCATCACTTAAATTTTATGTTTAATCTTACTTGATATGTTCATTAAAAGAAGAAGTAGTAATTGAGGGTTTCAGGGAAGAAACAGATAAAAAATACAGAAAAATGTTGCCTGTGTTAACAGTTAAGTTATATTAGATCAGAAGCAAATAGCATTTATTCTTTTAAATTATGCCTTAACATGGCAACATCTTCACTGTCTCTCTCTTTCTCTCCATATATATATACATATAAATATATACATATATATTTATATATACATATATTTATATATATTTATATATGTATATATAAATATGTTGTTGTTGTTGTTGTTAGGTGCCGTCGAGTCGGTATCCGACTCATAGCGACCCTCACAGGGTTTTCAATGGCTGACTGTTTCGGGATTGCCTTGGGAGTGGATTGCCAGGTCCTTCTCCCAATATATAAATATATACATATACATATATATGTATATATATGTGTGTGTGTGTGTGTGTATATATATATACATATATATATGTGTATATATATATATATATATATATATATATATATATATACACATATATATATGTATATATATATATATGAAGCATGGGGTTTAGCTTGGTTGGTAGAATTCTGCTCTGTGTACTCTGAGGCCCTGGGTTCGATACCCATTACCAAAAAAAAAAAAAAAAATTGGAGAAGGACTTGGCAATCCACTCCAGATACAATCCTGAAAACAACCAGCCATTGAAAACCCTATGAATAGCAGAGAAGCACTAATATAGTGCTGGCCCTGGCATGGTGTCGGGAAGTATTCCGTTCTGTTGTACATAGAGTTACTATGAGTTGGATTTGACCCAATGGCCCCTAATAACCACAATGTTGTTGTTGTTAGGTGCCTTAGAGTAGGTATCCGACTCATAGCG
>VMDO01025668.1:0-27886 GCA_007922755.1 Pedetes capensis | reverse complement strand
TTTTTTTTTTTTTTGTGGTACTGGGGGTTGATCCCGGGGCCTCACGCCTGCATGTTTTGCAAGTGCTGGACCACTGAGCTGCACCCCCAGCCCCTTTATTTTTTTTCCTTACTTCCTGAGACAGGGTCTCGCTAAATTACATAGACTTCCTCTGGTCTCGAACTTGCAATCCTCCTGGCTCTGCCTCCCAAGCCGCTGGGATTACAGACGTGCGCCACCACGCCCAGCTCCATCGCTTGTAAGGTAGTATAGATTGTCAAATCTTTAAAGGCCTGTGTTCCCCTGGAAAGATCTTGGGCCTGGAGGGTAGGGATCTGCTTTTTGGTGCCATCTTGGCCCCAAATGTGTGTGAATTCCCACCTTTTGTCCTCCGCTTTCTCATGTGTAGAATTGGTGTACTGGGAGGTCAAGTGGGGCGGCAATGGGAGAGCATAGAAAAAAAAAGACTTGGCCCTTATGTACATCCAGGTTTAGTTCTAATTTGAGGTCCATCCCTTCTCACTTAAGCAATTGATTTAGCCTTTTCTAAACCAAATTTTTCTTATCTCTAAAATGACAATACCATTTTTACACGGTTATAGTGAAAATTGTCTACAGCTTTAGCACCCTGGGTCTGATCTGGGAAGGTAAGCAGGGTGGGGTCTGGTTAGCCCTTGGATGGGAGACTATCAGGGAATACCAGGCTTGGAAGAAGAGCCCAGCAGCCTACCACCAAAACAATCAGCCATGGAAAACCCTATGAATAGCAGAGAAGCACTGTTACACATAGTGCCAGACATGGCACAGTGTCGCTAGTGTTTGATTCTGTTGTAGATAGGGTTGCTGTGAGTCGGACCCATGGGCACATAACAAGAACATAGTGAAAACTGAATGAGACAGCCAGCTGTAAAGTGAGGGGTACCTGGTAGCCCAAAAACTTTAGTTCGTTTCCTACTTGCAACCCCTTCACTTTCCATTTACGCTGACATTCTGGGCCTGTGTCATGCCATATGTAGTCTTAAATTGGGATCCATATTACACGTGGTAGATCTAGAGCAAGTACTTGGTATGCCATCTGCCTGGAGTGCAGCACTTCTGTTCTTTTACAGGACCCTGCCAAGCTTACTGTACAACATCTCTTACACTTAACAGGTGACCTGGCTATCATGTACCATATATGCCTTAGGCAATCAGTTTAAGCTGTTTCTTCATCCCTGAAAAAGAAAAAAATAGAATGTTCGACATTATCTCTGAAGTCCCACCTACATTCAAAAGTCTTTGTACCTCGAAATAAACTGAGAATCTACCGTTAATCTAGTCACTACTTTTCATTTCTGAAATGATCATTGTTCATCCCAGAGGCCTCAAGACCATCTATGAGGTGTTCCTTCAGATTGATCCACTCTAAACAATTAATGACCAAGTCCTCTTGTCCTCCTTTCCCTCTTACACTCTTGCTGACTCCAGACTCCATAGACACCTTATTCCTGGATGATATATTTGGCCTTGTTCTCTCTGTATTTTATCTATTTTGTTGTTGTTGTTGTTGTTGTTAGGTGCCGTGAGTCGGTATCCGACTCATAGCGACCCTCATAGGGTTTTCAATGGCTGACTGCTTCGGGATTGCCTTGGGAGTGGATTGCCAGGCCCTTCTCCCATTTTTATGGTGCTGGGAATTGAACTCGGGTCCTCAGAGACTGCAGCGCAGCGCTCTACCCACTGAGCTAAATTCCAGCCCCTTTATCTATTTTAGTCTACAGAATATTTCAAAATGTTTCATTAACCACATTGAGGGAATGTAATATATGAAATGTTGAGAGCCAGCATCCTATCAAATAGAAACAAAATTTCTCCCTTTCTTGAGAAGATATTTAGAAAGCTTATGGACAGCCTCTTATTCACTTACACTTCTTGTACATCAACTACACTTGTGTTTATGAATTAAAAGAAATGCTATGTGACCAATGTATGTTGAAAGGACAGAGATGTGGTATGCATGTAGGTAGGATAAATGAAAGACAGAAATTGTATTTAAAAAGAAAAACGAAACTTCCAAACTACACTTCTGGTCTACAGTGGTTGAGAATAGCTTACCCGAATCTCATCATTTTCTTGTCCTTATATCCTGCAAGTTCATATTTATTTTTTCAGATCTCCCCTAAGACTGTCCTTGAATTTCTTATAGTTATTTGTAGCATTGGTATACTGTAAATTGAGCTTTTCACATTGAATAATCATTTTTTTATATAATGAAGCTTTGGTTTTGTGATAGAGGGTTTTTGTTGTTGTTGTTATTGTTGTTGTTTTGTGGTACTGGGGGTTGAACCCAGGGCTTCGTGCTTGCATGCTTTGCAAGTGCTGGACCACTGAGCTGCACCCCCAGCCCATTTTCTGCTTGCTTTTTTGAGACAGGTTCTCACCAAATTACGCAGACTGCCTCTGGTCTCGAATTTGGCAATCCTTCTGCCTCCACCTCCGGAGCCGCTGGGATTACAGGCATGCACCACCATGCCCGGCTGTTTTGTGATAGAGTTTCAAAGTTGCTATGTAGCCCAAGCTGGCCTCAAATTTGTCATCATCCTGCCTCAGCCTCCAGAGTGCTGTGATTACAGGTATGTACCACCATGCATCGCTTATAATGAGGAAGCTCTTAAATTCTTATGTAGAAGGATCTACAAGCTTCGAAGTGCAGGATGTAGGACAATGTGTGTAGTATTGGTATTTGTGAAAAAGTAAAAGGGGTGTGTGAGTGTGAGAGATCATATATACCTACTTGCTTATATGTGTACAAAAATAACTCCAGAAACACTTCTGTTTGTTTATTATTTAGCAGTAGTGAGGAGACTGAACCCAGGGCCTTACGTGTACTTTGTGGAAACACTCTGCCACTGAACTGTACCTGCACCCCTTTTTTATTTTAAGTCAGGGTCTCACTAATTTATGCAGGCTGCCTCTGGCCTTGAACTTGCAAGCCTCCTGCCTCCGCCTTCTGAGTGGCTGGGATTACAGGGATGCACCACTGGGCCTAGCCTAGAAGCACTTCTCATATTAAAATACGTATATACACATCTGCCAAACATCCTTTTGCCTGTGCCTCTGTCCCCAGAAAAGAATGGTTCTACTCCTTAGTACATTGTAAAGTGCATCAACCCCATTTTGTTAATGTGTGTGTGTGTGTGTGTATGTGTGTGTGTGTGTGTTGCTGGGGATCAAACCCAGAACCTTGCAAGTTAGGCAAGCACTTTCCCACTGAGCTACACCCCTAGACCCATAATTATTTTTTGATCTGTAAGCTGAAGCAACCAACCATTGGAAACCCTATGAGAGTTAATATGAGTCAGACCTGACTTGACGGCCCCTAACAACAACAAATTGAAGGCTACCTTAGTCTCTGGTGACCTCATCGAGTCCCTCGCACCCCATGAGGCCTAATAAGTTGGCTGACTTTCCTTTCTTACATCTCTCTGCTTTAAAATTCCTAGTTTGGGAGTTAGGGGTGTAGCTCAGTGGTAGAGTGCTTGCCTAGCATGTGTGAGACCTTGGGTTTGATCCACAGCACTAATAAAAAATAATAATAATTCCTAGTTATACCCACACATCAGATGCTATTCCTTTATGGTTTAACGTATGTTATTTCATCTTCTTGATTAGGTTGTAAGACAAGTACACTTCTCTACAAACCTTAGGCTTCCACACCTTATCAAATGCCATTTGGATAGTTGCATAGGACTTCCAAACTATAGCAAATAGTCTGGTAATGCAGTCTGCCTTCCACAAATGTTACACAGACCTAAACAAGTGGTTCCTGGCCCAGGGGACCTTACTAATCAAGAGACATTTTAGATTGTTAAAATTGGAAGGATACACTGTCAGTATGGAGCACATACCACCAGAGATGCTGCATAACATTCTACAGTGCAGAGGGTAGCTTTTCACCAGAATTATTCAACCAAAATGTCTGAAGTGCCATGGTTGAGAAACTCTGTCCTAGAGTTTCAACCATATAGGGCAAATGCTATTGGCTGGTGTTCTAAATGACAAAGATTCCCAAGGGAATGGCTCTAGGTATGTGAGGGGGTGGATATCAGCAAGGCTAGGTTGCAAAGTAGTATGGGCAATGATTTCCAAACTTTACTTTTTAACAGCTGGGATTTAGCTCAGTTGGTAGAGTGCTGTGCTGCAGTCTCTGAGGTCCCAAGTTCAATTCCCAGCTCCGCAAAAATGGGAGAAGGACCTGGCAATCCACTCCCAAGGCAATCCCGAAACAGTCAGCCATTGAAAACCCCATGAGGGTCGCTATGAGTCGGATACCGACTTGACGGCACCTAACAACAACAACAACAACAATTTTTTAACAACAGAATCCATCTGTTGAATGATCATAACTCTAAGGAAAAAAGTGATAGCCCAGTTGGGAATGAAGCACTCAGGGATGGGGATGTAGTTCAGTGGCAGAGCATTTGTCTACCATATGAGGGCCTTGGGTTCTATCTCTAGCACTGGGAGAGCGAGACAGAGAAAAAGGAGAAAAAAGAATATTTTAATACTCATTCTTTCTGGTCGAAGTAGCCTTCCCTGATCTCCATCACATAATCCCAAGAAATCATTGAAGTCTAGAGTCACAAAAGAACATAATGAAAATAATTGTTGTGGTTACATTAAGATAACCAACTGCCATAATAAATAAGCTGAAAATTTCAGTGGCTAAATTCAACAAAAGTTTATTTCTCATTCACACAATAATCCAACATTGTTCCTGATCAGGTGGCTCTCTAGGAGTGTTTTCCTTCAACAAGCGACCAAGAGCCCTTTGTTCTTTCTCTCTTGTAGTTCTGCCATTGGACAGACAAAAGACATTAAGCAATATCTGTTGAAAGGCTTTATGAGCCAGCTTTGGAAATGACACTAATTCACCTCATATTCAACTTTCTAGAAATCAGTCATATGCCTGTGTATAAGGAAGCTTAGCAAATTGTATCATTCAAGTGGCAGAATGGAGTAGTAGTAGTACTGGATAAACAAAAAACAATGATCAGGTTGAGCCTGGTGGTGAACTCCTGTAATCCCAGCACTCAGGAGACTGAGGCAGGAGGATTGAAACGAGTTGGAGGCCTGCCAGGGCTACACAGAGAGACCCTGTATCAAAAAGCAAAACAGAACAAAACAACAGAAAACACAGCATTGATCAAGGAGCTAGAGACGTAGGTTAGAGGTAGAGTGTTTTGGTTAACGTGCCCTGAGTTTGATCCCCAGCACAGCTGAGAAAGAAGAGGAAGGGAAGAAGGAAGGAAGTAATGAACAAAGGAACAGAGGGAGGGAGGGAGGGACCAGCACTGAAATGTACTCTAGCCCTGTGTGCAGGTTGCCAGCTGGATCTACCCATTATAACTTTATGAAGAATTTCCTATTATAGCCTTTCACCTAACGGATCCATGCCTTCAATGGTGTCATAGACAGAGTATTTGTGTCCTCCTCCCTTCCCAAGTCATATGTTGAAATCCTAACCCCCAAAGTGATGGTATTAGGATGTAAGGTCTTTGGGAAGTGATTAAGTCATGAAGGTGGAAACTTCATAAATGGAATTAGTGCCCTTATTTATAAAAAAAGACCTCAGAAGGTCAGGCATAGTGGCTCACGCCTATAATCCGAGAAACTCAGGAGGTGAAGGCAGGAGGATCACAGATTAAAGGCCAGAGGCAGGCTGAATAATTTACTGAGACCCTATATCGAGATTAAAAAACAAATGAAAAATAGGCTGGAGGTACAGCTCAGTGGTAGAGCACTTGCAAAGTAAATAAATAAATAAATAAATAAATATTTTAAAAGACCCCAAAGAACTCTCTCACTCTATTTCCACCATGTAAGGTTACAGCAAGAAGACAGTCTTCTGTAAACCAAGAGGGCACCCACCAGAACCCAAACGCAATGGCATTCTAATTTCAGATTTACATCCTCCAGAACTGTGATTTGTTTGATTTGTGTTTGTTGATTAAGCCACTCAATCAATGGTAATTTGCTATAGCAACCAAGATAAGATGAACAGTGTCTTTTCTGAGATAGGGTCTTGTTACGGAGCCAAGGCTGGCCTGGAATTCATGATCCTCCTGCCTCAGCTTCCCAAGTATTGGGATTACAGGTGTGTGCCACCAAGCCCAGCATGAATAGTCTGTTTTGATGAAAAGTCTTTCATTAATCATATATCATACTTCTGTACTACAAGAATAGATTATTTAAATTGCAATTTAATTTAAAAACACTGCTTCTGAGTGTTAAAAACTTTTCTTCTTGATTGAGTTATTGTTATCATTATTATTTGTTGTTGTTGTTAGGAGCGGTGGCGTCCTGTCTGACTCATAGCAACCCTTATAGGGTTTTCAATGGCTGATTGTTTCAGGATTGCCTCGGGAGCAGATTGCCACATCCTTCTCCCATATTATTATTTAGACAACTTGTAAAAATAATACTAAGATAATTCTGATAAATAATTACAAAGAATACAAAATTGTTTTCAGTGCTGGGGATTTTTCCGAGGGCCTTGAATATGCTAGATAAGCACTCTAAAACTATATCCCTAGTCCAGAAAAAAAATCTTATTGGAAGTGCATTCCTTAATTAAATGAATGGAACTTTAAAAAATATTTGTGTTCTTTCTGTTTTTTTGTTTTGTTTTGTTTTGTTTTGATTTTTTTTTTTTTGTTTGTTTTTTGTGGTACTAGGGGTTGAACCCAGGGCCTTGCACTGCCCTTTTTATTTTTTTCTTTACTTTTTGAGACAGGGTCTCGCTAAATTACACAGACTTCCTCTGGTCTTGAACTTGCAATCCTCCTGGCTCCGCCTCCCAAACTGCTGGGATTACAGGTGTGCACCACCACGCCCAGCTCTTTCTTTCTGTTTTTGAGAGGAGATCTCTTTGTTGCTCAGGCTTGCCTCCAACCAGTAGGCTCAAGTGTTCCCACTTCAGTCTCCCAAGTAGCTAGGACTACAGGCTAGATCCACCACATACAGCTTCCAAATCTTAGCAGGGAGAAGATTTAGCTCAGTGGTAGAACACTTGCCTTGCATGCATAAGGACCTGTCCTTGATCCCAAGCAAAAAAAAAAAAAAAAAAAAAAAGTTTTTTTTTTTGTCAGTTGAAGTATCTGTAAATGAATATTAGTTATTACTACAATAAGACAATTTTCACATCAATTAGCTCTGAGAAACTTTGTCCACATATGTAAGTAGATATAAACTGAAGGAATTTTGTTATATTTATGTCACCCAATTCTTTGAAATTCTTTCTAGTTTTATGCCAAAAATAATAATGTTCTCTCTCTGTGTCTGTTTTCTGTTTTGTTTTGTTTATTTTGTTTTGTTTTGTTTTGTTTGAGATAGGATCTTAATATACAGCTTAGGCTGATCTGAAACGCCTGTGTAGCCCAGGGTAGTGTCAAAATTGAGATCCTCCTGCCTCAGCCTCCTCAAATGCTGGAACTACAAGCGTTTGCCACTATGCATGGTTCAAAAATCACATAATTTTCTATTTTCAAAAATCTTTTGGTGAGCCAGGTGCGGTGGCGCATGCCTGTAATCCCAGTGGTTCGGGAGACAGAGGCAGGAGGATCACAAGTTCGAAACCAGAAGCAGTCTGTGTAATTTAGCGAGACCCTGTCTCAAAAAATAAAATGAGATAAAATAAAATAAAATAAAATAAAATAAAATAGACTGGGAGTGCAGCAGCTCAGTGTTCCAGCACTTGCAAAGCATGCAAATGTGAGCCCCTGGGTTCAACTCCCAGTACCCCTGGGAAAAAAAAATCTTTTGGTGTTTTTGTTTTGTTTTTTGAGACAGAGTCTTCCATTGTAGCTAAGGCTGGCCTGGAACTCCATATAGGGTCCACGCTGGCCTTAAACTTGTTGATCCTTCTGCCTCTGATACCAGGGTGCTGGGATTACAGGCCTCTGACACCATGCCCAAAATCATTTTTGATGACAATATGTTTAGTTTCTCCTTTGGTTTGTTAAAAGACAAAGAACTGGAAATTACCTGACTTTCAAAAGGATTTATTACTCGGTCATTGGTCTTTTACTTTCTCATTTCATGGTAAGTTTAACTAGCCTTATGAATGCACTAGTAATTATAGTAAATTTTCTGTTAGAGGCACCTTGTTTAGGAAAGTTTGAGGAATATTAAGTATTGTTATATTCAATATTAATTAAATATTGTTATATTTAACCTTTAAGTACCAGATTTAGCTCAATGTATATAACAATGAAGTCTAGTGAAAATATTTGTCATATATGTAACCTTAATTTGTCTAATAGCCACACTAAAAAAGTTAGAAACAGTTGAAGTTAATTTAATAAATCATTTCACTTGGATTGATATATTAAAGTTACCATTTCAACATGTAATCAGTATAATAAAATTTACACTGATAAATTTTGGTTTAAAAATTCAAAATTCAATTCTTCAGTTTTATCAGCCACGCTTAAGTGCTCTATAGCTGAATATGAAAAAACAAATAGCTGCATGTGACTAGTAGCTACTGTTAGGGCAGTGTAGGTGTACAAAATGTCTACCACTATATCTAATTAGCAGAGCTAGTCCTCATTATCAACGTAATTACCAAAACTAGATTTGCTTTATGTGAGCAAATCTTCATTTTCAACAAAAAACTGTGTTAATGTGCACTTTGAGAACTATTATAAAAAGCATTTTAGGGGCTGGGGATGTGGCACAAGGCTGTGTTCGATCTCTAGAACAACAAAGACAAAAAAATTTTTATAAGGATGTATCCTATGAAATAAGTTACTAAAAGTAGCCAAATAAGATGAAATCAACTTTGGTCTAATATAAATTAACCTATCTTTTTTATTGTAAGTAGTAAAACATGATTCTAAGTATATGGCTTTTAGTATTTACTTTATAAAAATACAATCTAAAATATAGGTAAAATTATATTATTTACTCTGGGTCTGGTTTTGCACACCTGTAGTCCCTACTACTGAGGAGGCTGAGGCAGGAAGCTCACTTGAGCCCAAGAGTTCAGAGCCAGCCTGGGCTACTGAGATCCCTGTTTCTTAAAACAAAACAAAAACATAAAAATTGGAACTGGGCTGTGGGTGTAGTTCCCTGGCAGAGCCTGCAAAGCATGTGCGGGGTCCTGGATTCAGTCCCTAGTGCCTGCCCCCCATAAAAGAAACAAGAATTCTACAATAATTCCCCAAGGTTCTTGATCCCTGGTATTCATGCTTTCTCTTATCCCCTGCTCTTTAATGTAGGCAGGTCCTGTGAATATGTTGGGATAGTCACTTCTTTGATGACCCTCCATGTTCGGCCCTCTGTGTCTGTGAGCTCTGCATGTGTGGATTCAACAAACTGCAGATCCAAAGTATTGGGGCAAGGCGAGGGGAAGAGCATGTCTGTACTGAACACCTACTGATTTTTTTGGGTGTGTGTCATTACATAGCCTTTATACTGTATTAGATATTACAAGTAATCTGTTGCAGTTAGGTGCTGTCGAGTCATATCCAACTCAGCTGTCGAGTCATATCCAACTCATGGCGACCCTCATAGGGTTTTCAGTGGCTGATTGTTTCAGGATTTGCTCAGGAGTGGAATGCCATGTCCTCCTCCCATTTTTGCAGTGCTGGGAATTGAACCCAGGACCTCAGAGACTGCAGAGCGGTGCTCTACCAACTGAGCCAAATCCCAGCCCCACGTAATCTGTAGATGATTTTAAATATGTGAGAGGATATGCAGGTGATATACAAATACTATACCATTTTATACAAGGGATTCCATGGAGTATGAGGTTTTTCAGTATTTCCAGAGTCTTTGAGTCAATCTCCCACAGATACCTAGGAATAACTGTTATACTACATAGGACTGTTTTAGCATATTGGAGAGAGTATCTGCTGAGAAAGTGCTTGTGAGATGGCCACATAGCAAAGAACTGCAGGGCCCTCTAGCAGCAGAGAACTGGTGGCTAACAACCAGTGAGCAAGCTGGGACCTCAGTCGTTTAACCACAAAGAGCTTAATTCTGCCAACAACCAGTGAGGTAAGAAGATCTCAAGTCTCAAATGAGATGAACACTTTGGCCGCAGCAAGTGAGGGCCCACTAGAGAATTCAGGGAAACCCTACCCAGATTCCTCACTCATGAAAATTGAGGTAATGTGTCTTTTTGAGCCATCAAATTCTTGGTTCCTGGTAATTTGCTAAGGAAAATAGAAAACTGACATAGATAGCTTGTAGTTAAATGACATGTTTTTGATATGATTTAATACATATTCCAGCTAATATATTCAATAACATATGATTTTGGAAAGAAATTTGGTAAAATGTCTGTTTTTTTTTTCTCTCTCTCCTTTTTTTGAAGTACTAGGGAGTTGAACCCAGGGCCTTGTGCATAACAGGCATGTGCTCTACCACTAAGCTACACCCTCAATGCCCCTTTTATTTTTTATTTTGATGCAGGGTCTTGCTAAAATGTGCAGGCTGCCTCTGGCCGCGAACTTGCAATCCTTCTTCCTCAGGCTCCTGAGTTTCTGGGTGACTCTATCTATGTTTTTTTCCAGTACCAAAAACTCTGGAAAATTTTTGTACTCCAAGGAGATTTTCCAGTTACATTTAAAAGAATCAGCTTTAGGAGCTAAGCATGGTGGCGCATGCCAGTAATCCCAGCACACGGGAAGCTGAGACAGGAGGATCAATGTGAACTCAGCCTACTCTATGTAACAAGTTCCAGGCCACCTTGGGCCACACAGTGAAACCCTGTCTCAAAAGAAAGAGGAGGGAGGAGACGCCCCCCCCCCCCCCAGACACTGTCACACTGAAGTAAGGTTCAGGATGGAGGTGGGTTGTGCCTTTTCTTTGTACAGTGCAAAGTGCTGTTGGAAAGGGAAAAGGGGAGGGTATAGCCTGAGTCATGCTATGAGAGGGTACGTGTGGAAGCTGAAGGGATGGAAATAGAATTTCCTGAAAGTCTATACACCTTGACCTTCCCTGGAAAGGCTTCCATTCTCCAGTTTGAAGATTTTGGCCCTAGAATATGCATTCCTCCTGGCCAATGACCCTATCTTATCTTTATTCTCTTCATATCCTCCACTCCTCTAGCACTGTACATGATGGATAATAGGCAGTTAGTAGACACTGTCCTCCTAAAGGGCATAGGCAAACTGCCAGAAATAGGGTCATTCTACCCGGACAGGGCAGAATAACTGCCACCAAATTCTTGACTTCTGAGCCAGGTGTGGTGGCACATGCCCATAATCCCAGTGATTTGGGAGACAGCAGGAGGATCTCAGGTTCAAGGCCAGAATGTAATTTAGCGAGACTTTGTCTCAATTTAAAAAATAAAATAGGGGTTAGGGGTGCAGCTCAGTGGCAAAGCACTTGCAAAGTATGCCTGAAGCCCTGGGTTCAGTACCTCTAGTACTGGGAAAAAAAAAAAATTTTCTTGACTCCTGATTCTCATTATATTTATTTATATGTGCCAGACTTGATGGCACCTAACAACATTCCCATAGGTCATCTTTTACCACTTCATTACAAGGTAGATTACTTTGTGAAATAAACCTCTGCCCTCTAAGAACTTTGAAAAATTCCTCAAGTTGGGACCCTCACTCAGGTTAAGCCAGGCACACACTTTAGAATACAGAGAGAGAGAGAGAGAGAGAGAGAGAGAGAGAGAGAGAGGGAGAGAGAGAAAGAGATCTCAAAGATATGGATGTGGACTTACCAAAAAAAGTGCAAAGAACAAGAAGCAAAAAAGGATCAGAGGATATGTTCCCTACAGTTTAATTTAACCTAGGGCACGCCCCATGTGATGTCAATCCCAGGCACCCAGCTCTGGGCGCCTAGAGTGACATGAGCCTCAAGCTCCACCTAGGAAGGCTTCTGTCATGGGCTGGGTGGGGGTTGCCAGTAAGATCAAAAGAAATTCCATTGCTTAGATTTTTCTATTGGAAGAACTTCCCTGTAGTAAAATGAGATTATAGGACACCTTGTATAGGTTTTAGAAGGGAGTTACCAGGGAGTTGCCTGGGCGTGTCTCAAGGAAGCACAGAACTTCAGAGGGGAAAGCAAGGTCAAATGCAAAGTTTACATACATTTTGATCCCAGCCACAGCTTATTACTATTTTAATATTTTTGTTATTTAAAATGTCTCCCACAATAACATCTCTATGCAAGCATTCCTCACAAGGTTCTCCTGATTGTTGTGTCAAAGTTCCTGATTCTCAGCGAGTGGGACTCAAAGCAGATCCTGGGATGAAAGATCTTTTCCTTTCCATGTCCCCCAAATTTCCCTGTCTTTCTATCCTCCCTTAGGGAGAAGGGAGATTTGGAGATAAGAGGCAGGTTGCTGAGGTTCAGAAACTCACAGATGGGGAAATAATTTCACTTCTAGAAAACTCAGTCATGGGACCATTCATTTTAAACAAGGGTCCCCAAGATCTCACAATTCAAACTTCATACTTTTCAAGATTAATTTGAACTAAGAACTATGGTGAAGTGATTTCTGTTTAGCAGCTAAAGTGGCAAAAATATTTGCCATGATTTCAGCTCCCCAGTTTTGAAATCATGAAACTCTTAATAATTTCTTTGAAGGTCAGGGGAGCAGTCCTAGGGATTGAATCCAGGGCCTCAAGCATTCTAGGTATGCACTCTACCACTAAATTATATCCTCAATACCTAGATGAATTTTTCTTTTTTTCTTTCTTTTTTTTTATTTTGGTAATATTAGGGAGTTGAACCTGTGGCCTCACACATGCTTTCATTTTTTACAAGCACTCAACCACTGAGCCACACCCCCAACCTATTTTTTACTTTGTTTTTTTTGTGACAAAGTCTTGCTAAATTAGGCTGGCTGCCTCTCACCTGGAATTTTCGATCCTCCTGCCTCCATCTTCCAAATCACTAGGATTAAAGGTGTGCACCACTGCACCCAGCAGATTAACTTTTTAATCTGGGGAATTTGCATTATTTCAGAATTTATACATTAAATGAACATTTATTAATATCCCTATAAAAATATTTTACCATCTTATAATTAAAATTCTCAGTATGTCTGCACTGTCTAAGGAATAAAAGTAGTGTAGTTGAAATAAATGTTTTGAGGAGAGTCCCTTATTTTATAAATTAAATATCTGTATCTTGAGTTCTCTGGTATCACCAGTGCTTGGCAGATGGACAAGGTAGTAGTATTACAGTGAACTAATTCTCAGGGTGCACTATTTGTATGGTGGAACTCAGTTTCAGAAAAGTTCTGAACAAGTTAAGGGAGACTTTGGGGGGGAAGGTGTGAGTGTAAAAACACCTTTAAAACTGGAAGGCAAAAGCTGGGTGTGGTGGTCCTCACCTGTAATTCCAGTGACTGGGCGGGGCGGGGCGGGGCCCGGCTGGGAGGATGGAGAAAGTTCAAGATCTGAGGCATCCTGTGTAATTTAGCAAGACCCTGACTAAAAACAAAAAGTAAAAAAATGGGCTAGGGGTACAGCTCAGTGGTATGTTGTTGTTGTTGTTCTTAGGTGTCGTTGAGTCGGGTCTGACTCTTGGTGACCCTAATTGGGTTTTCACTGGCTGATTTTCTCGGGATTGCTCGGGATTGCTTGTGTTGCTGCAAGCAGGAGGCCCAGCGTTCAATGCCCTAGTACCCGGAGGTGGTGGTGGTGTGTGGGGGGTAGGGGATTGGAACCTGGAAGGCAGAAGGCAAAGTTGCTTTGCCTGAGCCAGTATGCCTTTATCAAATTGGGATTTTCGTTGCAGGGGAATGACCCATGCCAGTAATCTCAGCACCTAGGGGTTAGAGACAGCAGGATCACTGCAAATTCAAGGCCAGCCAGGTGTACATAGTGAGTGGGAGGCCAGCTAGGGCTACATAGCCAGGCGCTGTCTCAAAATAAAATAAAATAAGTAAATAAATACATAAATAAAAAAATTTTTTTAAATTGGGATTTCCACTTCTCTCTAGTTTAGCCTTTAGTGCTGAGGGGAGACAAGCCACTTGTTTTTTCCTCATTCATTCTTTCTCTCTCAGACCAAAGGAAGCTGGATATGGAAGACAAAATCTTAACTGAGCTGGAACAGGATCAATCTAAAAACACTCAGAAGCAAACCCAGGGCACTGCCAAGGGGACCAAAGCCCTGAGCTGCAGGAGGATGGTACATTCAGCTGACCTCCTTTCTGCCTTCAGCCCCAAAGCATGGGAAGGTGTGGACCAGGAAGCAGGTTGATTTCAGGTCAGAACTCAAGGTCCAAGTGTGATTTGAGGGTTAGGTAGGTACCTAAATTTAAATTTAAATGTAGGATCTTAAAGTTTACTTTAAATAATGCAATAGACTGTTCTAGGGAATTATGAAAAAAGTTCAGTGAATCTATGAAGGGGTCAATTGTAAAGATAAAAGAATGGAATCTTTGGGTGGGACTGGACAGGCAATGATTTCCAGTCTTGGCTCATTATTAAAATCTTCTGGGTACTCTTAAAAATCATGATGCTGAGGCTGTATCTCAGGCTAATTTCTTGGGGATCAGCAGGGGTCAGTCATAAGTATCAACTTATTTCAATGTGCAGTGAAAGCAGCTTTTGGAGAGAGTTGGAAGGTCCACCTCTCATCTTCCAGGCAAATGCTCATTGCATTCAATTTAGCATTTTCTACTTATAAGTCGCCTGCAGCTGTAGCCCTGTGGCATCCGATCCCGTCAGATCTCGGAAGCTAAGCAGGGTCGGGCCTGGTTAGTACCTGGATGGGAGACCAACTGAGAACATCAGATGCTGTAGGCTTGGGAGAAGGACCTGGCAACCCCTTCCCAAAAATCAATCTGCCATTCAAAACCCTATGAATGGCAGAGAAGCACTGACAATAGTGTTTCCCCTGTTGTACAGAGGGTCGCTGAGTCGGATACCGACTTGACGGCACCTAACAACAACAACAACTTATAAATCAGGCTAGGGTTTAGGATGTGGCAGCCCACTCCCAAAACAATCAGCCATCAAAAACGCTATGAATAGCATAGCAGAGAAGCACTGACATAATGCTGGGCATGGCACTGTGTTGGGGAGTGTTTCGTTGTGTTGTCCATAGAGTTGCTATGATTCCGACCTGACTCAGCCACACCTATTTATAAGTCAAACTGTTTGACTTAATTTGCCCTAAGCCCTCAAGGGGGGCTAGGTTATAGCTGAGTTGGTAGAGTGCCGCTCCGAGGCCCTGGGTTCAACCCCTAGCACCACAAAAACTGGGAGCACATTCCCAAAACAATCCTGAACCAATCAGCCATTGAAAACCCTGTGAACAGCAGAGAAGCACTGTCAGGCATGGCGGCACCTAACACCACCAAAGTCCTCAAGAGTAGACAAGACATTAAGTCAATTGATATGTTCAGTCTGTATTCCATGGGAACTATGAAGGTATATTTCTTTATTAGTTGGCTTCTTCCTCCCTTTTTTTTTTTTTTTTTTTGTTACAGAGCACAGTAGTTTTGGATGAACTAAATGCTACTTAAAAGCTTTAGAGATTGAATTTTACCTTCTGTGCTTCAGCTTGCCACCTGCATGCTTTCCAAGTGCTCTACCACTGGGCTGCACCCCAGTCCTTTTTTATCTTCTTGTCCCCCCTATACTGAGGAGTTGAATCTGGGGCCTTACACAGTCCTTTTGCAAGTGCTTAATCACTTAGCTGTACCCCTATGCCCCACAGCCCATTTTTTATTTGCTCTTTATTTTTTGCGTCAGGGTCTTGCTAAAGTGTGGCAGACTGCTTCTGGCCTCAAACTCAAGATCTTCTTGCCTCCACCTCCTGAGTCACTGGGATTACAGGTGTGTACCATAGACACCCAGTGCCTCCTGTATGCTAAGCATGCCCTCTACCACTGAGCTACACTCCCAGCACCCTGAAAAAAATTTAACTGCAATATTATGTAGTTTCAACCCTGAAACTGCTTCACTCCAGTAATTCTGCAGAGATCTTTCTTTCTTTCTTTTGTTTGTTTCTTTCTTTCTCTTTTCCTTTTTTCTTTCTTTCTTTTTCTTCTTTCTTTCTCCCTCTTTTTTCTTTTCTTTTTTCTTTTCCTTTCTCTCTCTTTCTCCCCCTTTTCTTCCTCCCTCCCTCCCTCCCTCTTTCTTTTCTTTCTTTCTTTCTTTCTTTCTTTCTTTCTTTCTTTCTTTCTTCCTTTCTTTCTTTCTTTCTAAGACAGGGCTTGACATGTTACCAAGACTAGTCTGGGACTCATTGTGTAGCCCTGGCTGGCCTTTAACTTGTATTCCTCCTGTCTCCACATCCCAAGTGCTGGGATTATAGGTAAGTCCCAGCATTGTTGCTGTTGTTATTAGGTGCCATTGAGTTGGGTCCAGCTCATAGTGACCCTGTGTACAATAGAGTGAAACACTCCCCAATTCTGTATCAGGCGCAGTCTTATTTATGTTTAAACCCATTTTTGCACACACTGTGTCAATCCATCTAGTGGAGGGTTTTCTTTTCTTTTTTCATTGACCTGCCACTCTCCTAAACATGATACCCTTCTCCAGGGATTGGTCCTTCCTGACTACATGTCCAAAATATGTAAGAAGCAGTCTAGCCATCCTTGCTTCCAAGGAGCACTCTGGTTGCACTTCCTCTAGAACAGATCTGTTGGTTCATTCGGCAGTCCATGGCATATTCAAGTTTTGACTCCAGCACCATAATTCAAAAGCATCAATTCTTCTCCTGTCTCCCTCTCAATGTACAGCTTTTACAAGCATATGAGGCGACTGAAAATACCATGGCATGAGTCTGGCTCACCTTCATCTTCAGTGTGACATCTTTACTTTTCAACACTTGAAAGAAGTCTTTTGCAACAGCTTTTCCCAATGCAATGCATCTTTTGATTTATTGACTGCTATTGCCATGGGTGTTAATTGTAGAACCAAGTAAATCAAAATCTTGAACAACCTCAATCTTTTCTCATGAAGTTGCTTACTGACCCAGTTGTAAGGATTTTTGTTTTCTTAATGTTGAGGCACAATGCATACTGAAGGCTGTGTCCTTTGATCTTCATCAGTAAATGTTTCAAATCGTGTTCACTTTTAGCAAACATAGTTGTGTCATCTGCATAATGCAGGTTGTTAATGAGTCTTCCTCCAATGTTGATGCTGCATTCTTCTTCATAAAGTCCAGCTTCTTGGATTATTTGCTCAGCATAGAGATTGAAGAGGTATAGTGAAAGGATACAGCCCTGATGCACACCTTTCCTGATTTTAAACCAAGCAGTATTTTCTTGTTCTGTTAGAACACCTGCCTCTTGGCCAATGTAGAAAATCAGAAGGGAAGAACACGTTCTGTTTTCCTCAAGCTTAAGGAAATGAAAAAAAAAAAAATTCAGGCCTTGAGTAGCAATAGTGATGGATTCTACAGGAAAAATGTTAAATGATGTAGGAAACATCAAAAGAAGATGGAAGGAATACATAAAGTCATTATATCTAAAAGAGTTGGTGGATGGCCAACCATTTCAAGAGGTTGCATATGATCAGGAACCAATGACATTGATGGAAAACATGGAAGAAGCCTTGAAGAATTGATGAAACACAAGTCTCCAGGAATTGATGGAATACCAATAGAGATGTTTCCACAAACATATGCAACACTGGAGGTGCTAACTTGTTTGTGCCAAGAGATTTGGAAAACAGCTATCTGGCCAACTGACTGGAAGGGATCCATACTTGTGCCTATGCCCAAGAAAGGGGATCCAACCAAATGTGGAAATTATTGAATAATATCATTAATATCACATGCTAAAGATCATTCAAAAACAACTGCAGCAATATATAGACAGGGAACTGCCAGAAAATCAAGCCAGATTCAGAAGAGGGCATGAAACCAGGGACATCATTGCTGATGTCAGATGGATATTAGCCCAAAGCAGAGAATACCAAAAAGTTATCTATATTTTACTGACTATGCAAAAGCATTTGACTGTGTAAACCATAACAAATTATGGATAACACTGCAAAGAATGGGAATACAAGAACACCTAATTGTATTCATGCGGAATCTGTACACAGACCAGGAGGCAGTTGTTGGAACAAAACAAGGAAACACTGCTTGGTTTAAAGTTAAGAAAGGTGTGTACCACCATACCTGGCCAAAATTACTGTTTTAACCATTTTAAAATAGTTAAATAGGTTCACAATATTGTGCAACCATCACCACTATCCATTCCCAGGATCTTTCATCATTCCAAAAAGAAATAACATGCTCC
The DNA here is from genome assembly GCA_007922755.1 of Pedetes capensis. NCBI lineage: Eukaryota > Metazoa > Chordata > Mammalia > Rodentia > Pedetidae > Pedetes > Pedetes capensis. The sequence goes on along the minus strand of VMDO01025668.1, from coordinate 9,687 downwards.
TTAAATAGCAATTCTTTATTCTCCTTCTCTACAACCCCTAGTAACTCTTGTCCTACCTTCTGAGTCTATGAATTTACGTATTCTCATGTAAGGATGATCATATAATATTTGTCCATGTGTGTCTGGCTTATTTCACTTAGCATAAGGCTTTAAGGCGCATCCATGTTGTATCGTATATCAGAATTTTATTCTTTTTTAAGGCTGAGTAATATTACATTATGTTTTTTTTTTCTTTTTGCAATAGTCAGGGATTAAACCCTGAGCCCACACATTCTAGGCAAGTGCTCTACTACTGAGTTGCACCCCAGTCACCCCTCCTCCCCCCTTTTAAACTTTGGGACAGGATTTAACTACATTGCATAGATTATCTCTGTCCCTGAACTTGTGATCCTCCTGCCTCAGTCCCCAAGTCACTGGGATTACAGGTGTGTGTCATGGCACTCAGCTCCATTGTCTGTTTATACCACATTTATCCATTTATCTATTGATGGTCATTTGGGTTGTTTTCACATCTTAGCTTTTCTTAACAATGCTCATCATAGAGTGTACTTACACAGATGTATGTGGTACAAGTCAATCACTGAACATAGTGTCTTGATGCAATCAAGAGACAAACAAACAAACAAAAACTCAAGAGTTGTGTGAGGCTGCTGCCAGTATAACATGACATAGAGTTTCTTTTGTTTGAGGGTTTTGTTTGTTGATTTTTGTTTGTTTTTCACAAAGGTTATTGCTATGTAGTACAGTCTGAGCTCAAATTCTCAATCCTTCTTCAGGCTCCCAGGTGGTAGGATTACAGGTGTGGACCACCATACCCACTATATATTGTTTTATAGTAATTTTTTTGTGTGGTGCTGAGGGGTTGAACCCAGGGTCTCACATATACTTTGCAAATGCTCTGTCACTGAGCTCCACTCCAAGCCCCCTCTCTTTTTTTTGAACTTTGAGACAGGGTCTCAATAAGTTGCACAGGCTGGCCTCAAATTCCAATACTCCAACCTCCACCTCCCAAGTTGTGGGGACTACAGGCAGGTACCACCACACGCAACCTAATAATAATTTTTTTTGAGGTGTTGGGGACCAAACTCATGACCTTGCACATGCTAGGCAAGCACTCTACCACCAAGTTATATTCTTAGCCCATCTTTTTTTTTTTTTATAAGTAGAAGTTGTTCATTTTGAAATAAAGATAAAATGTATAGTATGTACACAAAGCAATAACAGTTATTTACTCTAATTATCAAGTCTTATGTACTGTATATAATTGTACATGCTATGCTCTATATGACTGACAGCACAGTAGGTTTATTTATCCCAGCATTACCATGTACATGTGAGAAGTAAGTTGCATTACTACAATGTTGGGACAGCTTTGATATCCCTACATAATAGGAAATTTTTGGCTTTTTTTTTTTCATCTTGGCTTTTTGAGACAGGGTCTCATTGTGTACCCCAGGCTGTCCCAGAACTCATTGTGTAGGCAAGGCTGGTCTTGAACTCAAGTTGGTCTTCCTGCCTCAGCCTCCCAGGTACTGGGATTGTAGGCATGTACCACCATGCCTGCCTTTCAGCTTCATTGGAATCCTATGTGACCATCATAGCATATATGGTCTGTCATTGAAGGAAAAGTTGTTTTGACGTACATGACTATTTATGCATATTTATTTAACTTTAAAATTGTTAGTCTCTCCCACTTTATGTATGAGGGTAGGGCCCTAGTTTTGTTCACTGCTGTGTTCCAAGTCTCTACCCTAGACACTGAAACATATTAGATGTCCAATAAATATTTGTTAAAATAAATGGATGAAATTCTTGAAACTATTGTCTCAGAAATGGGAAGAAAAAAAAAAAAGAAAGAGAAGAAAGGCAAGAAAGATGTGTGTAAGTAGGAGTAAGTTTCCATCTTTAATTTTGAATGGTGAGAGTGAAGAATAAATTTTATACACAACAGTGGAAAGAACCCTGGAAAGAGGTGAGGATACCTGGCTTGGTGGCTTCTTTGGAGTCCAATTACTTCATCCATAAGACACAGGAGTAAGACTAGATTTCATCCATACTGCTTCATACCTGTTCAGCATTTGGAAATAACTGGAGGCATTTTTCCATGGTTACAATGACTGTACACCTTTACTAGAACTTATTGGTTCAGAGCATCAGGAAGGTTAAATGGCCTGCAGTGCATGAGACAGTTCTATATCCTATATCATCCAAAACATCAATGCTGAGAAACACTGATAATATGACTCTGAATTTACTGAGCATGGCCTGGGATTCCCCATTTTGTCATACTTCATAGTCATTTTAGTTACCTTGTTAAGATAAATTATCTATTTATATGTCAAACTGCTTGATTTAGTCTGTGATAAGAACTCAGGAGTAGATATGATATCCGTGCCCACTGGGTATTTGCAGTATATATTCCATATGGTCCATGTAGAAGTTATCATATATGTTAGTTTTTTCATTGTCTTAGTCCATTTTATGTTACTATAACTGAATACCACAGACTAGGTAATTTATTTAAAAAAATAAAGGTTTTTTCAAGTCATCATGCTGGAGATTTGAAAATGCAAGGTGGGGGGAGCACACTTGGTGAGGGCCTTATTGCTGGTGGGATTCTCTGCCGAGTCCAAAGGTAGTGCAGGGCATCACATGGTAGGAGAGGTAGACAAAGAGAGAAAGCTATAATAGAACTAATCTCAAGATAACCCATTAATCCCCTAACACATGAATAGATTAACCTGTTCAAGAAGATAGAATCCTCATGACCCAATCACCTCTTAAAGGTCCCACCTTTTAATACCTCATAAAGAAGATGGAATTATAACATTCGTTTTGGTGGGAGCATTCAAACCATAGCAGCCTCTTTCCATTTTTCTTATAGAGCATACTAGTTTATTTTTGTTTGTTTTTTGAAATACTAGGGATTGAGCCTAGGGCTTTGAGCATGCTAGGCAAATGTTCTACCACTGAGCTACATCCCCAGCCCCCAAAGCATACTAGTTTTACATGAGTTGACAAGCATCTCTTTAAATAACTTAAAAACATCAGTCTTTTGTGCTCTTTCTTAATAGATGTGTAGGTTAGAGACACTCTTTATTTGGGAAACAAGGCTCTAAGCAGAGGAACATCAATATTACCTAGAAAACCATCCTGTGGCAAGGTCTGTACATTTGCTATTTATTTGTTTGTTTGTTTGTTTGTTTGTTTTGATGTGTGGCTGGTCAAACCCAGGGCCTTATGCATGTTAGGCTAACCGTTGAACTACATGCCCAACCCAAGGATGATATTTTTGTTGTTATGCTTCCTATATTTTACCTATCAGATCTGACTAATCAGTTATAGTACCTATGGAGACTGTTTGCCCAGTGGAGTCTCATCTTCACAACTCTAACGTCCTTGCCTGCTCTAAATTCCTATGTTATTTCAAAAACATAGGATAGAAGCAACACAAATGTCCATCAACTGATGTACAGAGAAATAAAACATACCTTAAAAGAAGACATGCAAATGGCTTAAAAGCTTATGAAAAAAAGTTGAACATCACTTATTCTCAGGGAAATACAAATTGAAAGCACAAAGAAATATCTCACCCAAATTAGAATGGCTACTATCACAAAGACAAAATACTAATACTAATTGTCAATGGGGAGAGTCAGGGAGCATGGGAAGGCAGGACTGGAGCGCAGATCTGGAAACAGGCAGTAAAACTTCAGTCCTTGTATTAGGCATATGAAAGAATTTATACCTAATACATGGGAGGAGGATGTGGTGATCCACTCCTGAAGCAATCCTGAAACAATCAGCCTTTGAAAACCCTGTGAGGGTGGCTATGAGTTGGGCCTGCCTTGATGGCACCTAGTAACAACATACCTAATAGAGAAGTTATAGTAGAGCATAGAGAATAGGTTTATTAAAGATAGTATACCTTTAAGGGATAATTATGGGGAAATTGAGGCACCTGAAGAAGCTTAGGTAGATCTACAAAGGAACTTGGAAAACCCCACATTCATGGGGTGAATCAGCATAAGGATATCTCTCTTCCCTAAAGGAAGGTAAAGAAGCCAGAGAACAGGAGAGTTAAGCAGGTGGTTGGAGAGAGAAGAGCAGAGGAGCAGAGAGAGGGGGAGAGAGAGAGAGAGAGAGAGAGAGAGAGAGAGAGAGAGAGAGAGAGAGGAGGAAAGAGGAATGGAAAGGAGGGTGGGCACTGCTCCCTTTAGTTTTACTCAAATTAGGGCACATCCATTGGTCTTGGTTGCCCAGCTGTTGGCACCTCTGTGACCTGGGCCTAGGGTCTTTGTTTTTTAAATGGTTGGAAGACTTGGATACAGTGTAGAATCCATTTGAAAATGTCCTTCTAATGTCCCCAGAGAGCCATGTGGCTTCTTCATCATGGCAGAATGGCAGGAGCCATTTTCAGTCCCTTTTTACTCCATATGGCCTACTAAAGCCTAAGCTAGCTACCTAACTCAAGGATTGGGAGCCCTAAAATCATTTAGGGAATTGGGCAAAGAATCCTTCTGGCTACTTCTAGCTGAGAAGGGGGTAGTGGGGTTTAGGGTCCCCACTCTTGCTGACTTTCAGGCTCAGAAGGGTGGTCAAGGGAACTCAAGTGTATCAGACTGGATTGTTGTAGCACCACTTGTGGATGAATTAATTGTAAACAAGAGGACACAAAGTTAAAATAACAAGTTAGTAGGGAAGGCCCAAATATTAAAATTATGATGCCCATAATTATTATTGGTATAATCAGTTTATACTAGAAAAAATCCAGAAAACCACTTTTAGAACATTTTACTAGAAAGAAGTGTAGTGTCTGACACACTCTGGATTTGGTTTTGTAAGATATGCAGAGCAGAACAGACATTAGTGGCAAGGCCAGAGATACATACATATAGTATTTAACTTTGATAGTGGCACAAGTGCTCCCTTTGAGCAGCTGGGAGAATATCTAATGTTAAAGGATTTTGTAGGATAGCTGTGCCCATTATCTTGGCTTTGGAATTTAAGGGTGAGATCCCTTGAGCTGTAAAAAGCATGCTGATGGTTATATATTGAAAGAGTAGCACAGTACAAAAGAATAATCCCAAGAAGAGATCTAGGGTTCCATAGATTAGAAGGAAACAATACCAGATTGTAGCCATTGAACATATATGATCACATTGTTGTTGTTAGGTGCCATTGAGTTGGGTCCGACTCATAGCAACCCTATGTGCAGTAGAAGGAAACATTTCTCCTGATTCTGTACCAGGCATATGATCTTTCTTATGTTTAAGCCTATTGTTGCAGACATTGTGTCAATCCATCTAGTTAAGTGTCTTTGGTTTTTTTGTAGACTTGCCACTCTTCCAAATGTGATGTCCTTCTTCAGGGATTGGTCCCTCCTGAAAGTCCAAAATACATAAGAGGCAGCCTTCCTTGTTTCCAAGGAGCACTCTGCTTGCACCTCTTCTGGGACAGATCTTTTGGTTCTTTTGGCAATTCATGATATATTCAATGTTTATCTCCAGCACCTTAATTCAAAGTCATCAATTCTTTTCCTGTTTTGTTTATTCGATGTCCAACTTTCACAACCATATCACATGACTAAAATGATCATAAGATTGGCTGATAGTTTTTTGGGAGTGGGCTACCAAGTCCTTCTCTAAAGCCTACAGCACATGGTTTTCCCAGGTGGTCTCCCATCCAAGGACTCACCAAACCCTACCCTGCTTAGCTTCTGAGATCTGATGGGATAGGACACCCCAGGATATGGCTGCAGATGATCACATTAGTAGAGCCTAAAAGAAAATCCAAGAAGCAATTTAGACATAAATTAAGGTTATAACTACTGATATGTCTTAAGATGTCCTTTTCTCTTGCTTGAAGAGATTGCAGGCCTTTTGACGGTTCACAGGTATAAGTAGTTTTGTCATTAGGATGTTCTTGAGGCTGTGGAGACTCGGAAGGAACAGGTATTATTAAGCAATGGGCATAACAAGAGGACCTGGTGGGACCTTTTCCATCTGGGAAGAGACTGATCTACTGGAGACTTATTTTTAAGTCTTTTTAGCAATATGTAGTCAGCTGGTTGTGTGTGGATCATGGATTGTTATCAGGATGCAGAAGTACTTTATTACCAAGCTTTAAGAAAGCCGTCTGTTTGGCACTTAGGTCTGTTACTGTATTTCCCTGCGTAATAAGGGAGATGTCTTTCAGTCCCTTACATATACCCCTTATCTATAGGCAGCCAGACAACTATTAAAAGAATCTTTTGGTTTTTGGCATTTTCATCAACATTGGTTACTCAATACATTTACTTAGAAAGGGGTCCTAGGTAATTGATTAAAGCAGAGGATGAAGCACTCAGTATCTGAAAGGAAATTAATAGTCATACCTGCCACATCTGGAGTCACCTACAGGCACATTGATGGTCATGTGTAGTTGCTTGAGGTGGTCTTTGCCCGGAAACTATGGGTGGCTTTTAGTCCTTGAGGTCAGTCTTTGTAGTAGTTAATGAAAGCCTGTCCTTATTTCAGAGATATTTGATACTATTGGACGTTTTGTTATCTTCCTCTTTTTTATGGTGCAGAGGATCAAATCTAGGGCCTTAAGCATGTTGTTGTTGTTGTTGTTGTTGTTGCTGTTGTTGTTGTTGTTAGGTGCCGTGGAGTCAGGTCCAACTCAGAGCAACCCTATGTACAACAGAATGAAACACTACCTGACACTGCACCACGCCTGGCACCATCATTGCTTCTCTGCTGTTCATAGAGTTTTCAATGGCTGATTATTTTCAGAGTGGGCTGCCAGATCCTTCTCGCATTGAGCATGTTAGGTAAGTGCTTTACCAGTGAGCTATATTCCCAGCCCTCAGGTGCTTCTCTTTAATAAAAAGGAAATAAACTTTCATTTACATTCCAAGCTATCAGGACAAGGGAAGTATTTTATTGTACAGGCATATATCTGAAGATGTTCACTGAAGATCTGCTATGCTATAATTCAATGAATCAAAAATAGTAGGCTTCTGGATTAAGATGGCAGAATAGAAGTGTCCTTTGTGCTACTCTGTGAGTGAGGAGTCAGGGTAGCAAAGGAAAAAATACGTTCCAAGGAGAGAAAGGGAGAAAGACCTCTGGGAATAAAGAAAGAGGTGACAGGAAAACTAAGCAACATAGAGAAGCAAAAAGGCAACTCAGAGAAAAGTGCAAAGCCATCTGCAACTCCAACCCCAGGTGGGTTTTGTGCGTGCAATGTTACAAGCACAAAGAAAGATGGATAGTACAGGAAACCCCAAAGTTAACAGATGGGCTGTCCTAGCCATAGGAGAAACCCACAGTTCTTACAAGCTTTAGATTCAGTATGGGAATTTGATTTTCTCGGGGGCAGTGGGAGATGCAGTCCAGGGCTGCCATCTGTAGCCTGAGAAATTCCCTGGTAGGGACTTCCACTCAGGTAAAGCCTTGGTTCCATCACAGAAAGGAATTTCAGGATGAATCAGAGTGAAACAAAGTGAGTTTTTAAAGTAGAAATAAGAGACAGTACAAGCTTTAGGGCCTGCAGCAGTAGCCCTGTGGCGTCCGATCCCGTCAGATCTCGGAAGCTAGGCAGGGTCGGGTCTGGTTAATACCTGAATGGGAGACCAGCTGGGAACACCAGATCCTGTAGGCTTGGGAGAAGGACCTGGCAACCCCCTCCCAAAAATCAATCCGCCATTGAAAACCCTATGAACAGCAGAGAAGCACTGACAATAGTGTTTCCCCTGTTGTACAGAGGGTCGCTATAAGTCGGATACCGACTTGACGGCACCTAACAACAACAAGAACAACAAGCTTTAGGGTTATGTGTTGGGGTTTGGAGGGAAAGAGAGAAGCCTAAGGAAAGGACAATGGCACACATCCAGAACATGGATGAGGGCTTCTCCAGAGAGAGAATTCCATCTGAGTATCTTAACAATAGCTGTATATATGATTTTGTTGCTTTGGAAGTTACATTGCTCAAGGGATGTAATTTATAACCCAGTTTAAAGTTTAAGCAAAGTATTAAGTACAAAAAAACAGTGAACTGATTTACCTATTCTTTCTATCTCAAAGAATTTCCCCTTTTGTAAGTGAATTGATAAGATGGCTTTATGAGATGCATTGTTTAGGTTTAGGGATGAGAGAGAAGTGCCAATAATGAAACATAATGAATGTAATGAAAATTATAAAACACTAAAGAAAGGCATTGAACAGGGTGTTGTGGTGCATGCCTATAATCCCAGCACTTAGGAGGCTGAGGCAGGAAGATCATTAATGTGAATTCAAGACCAGCCTTGGCTACAGAGCGAGTTCCAGGCCAGCTTGGGCTACACAATGAGACCCTGTCTCAAAGAGCAAGCAAACGCCGGGCGTGGTGGCACATGCCTGTCATCCTAGCAGCTCCAGAGGTGGAGGCAGGAGGATCACAAGTTTGAAACCAGAGGCAGTCTGTGTAACTTAGAGAGACCCTGTCTCAAAAAGTAGAAAAAAAAAGGGTTGGAGGCGACAGCTCAGTGGTCCGCATGCATATAAGTGCAAGGCCCTGGGTTCAACCCCCCAGTACCATGGGAAAAAAAAACAAACAAGCAAACAAAAATCATAAAGAAAAAAATTGATCACAGCAGTAGAAGATGGAAAAAACCTCTCATGTTCATGGATAGTAAGAACTGATATTGTTAGAAAGGCCATATTACTGAAAGCAATCTACAGATTCAATGCAATCCCCTTCAAAATTCCAATGAAATTCTTCATAGAAATAGGAAAAACAATCCTAAACTCATGTGGAAGCACAAAATATGCTGAATAGCCAAAATAATCCTGAGCAAAAGATCAATGCTAGATGTATCACAATACCTGATTTCAAAATACACTATAGAACCATAGTGACAAAGACAGCATGGTACTGGCATAAAAACAGTTACATAGGCCAGTAGAACAGAATATAGGACCCAGAAATAAACCCATGCAGCTAAAGCCAATTGATTCTCAACAAAGGGGTCAAAAACATACGTTGGAGAAAAAATAAGTTCTTCAACAAATAGTGCTGGGAAAACTGGATATCCACATGTGGAAGATTGAAATTATGTCCATATCTTCACTCTGTACAGGAATCAACTCAAAATGGGTCAAAGACCTTAATGTAAGACTTGAAACTTTGAAACTACTGTAGGGAAAACACTTCAAGATATTGACATAAACAATGATTTCCTGAACAGGTGTCTAATAGCTCAGGAAATAAAAGTATGAGTTGATATATGGGATTCCATCAAATTCAAAACCTTCTGCACAGTAAAGAAACTCATCAACAGAGTAAAAAGAAATGCTCACAGAATAAGAGAAAATCTTTGGCAGTCATTCATGTGACAGAGGACAAATGTCCAGAAAATATATGAAGAACTCAAAAAAATTAACATCAAAGAACAAATAATTGAATCAATAAATGGGCAAAAACTCTAAACAGACACTTCTCAAAAGAAGAAGTACAAGTGGCTGGGTGTAGTGGCATACACCTGTAATCCCAGAACTCAGGAGGCTGAGGCAGGAGGAGTGCCATGAGTTTGAGGCCAGTGTTGGCTACCCAGTGAGTTCTAAACCAGCCAGGACTATATAGCAAGATCTTGTCTTTAAAAACAGAAGCAGGAGGAGCAGGAGGAACTGGAGGAGGAGGAGGAGGAGGAGGAGGAGGAGGAGG
>VMDO01025667.1:0-27888 GCA_007922755.1 Pedetes capensis | reverse complement strand
TAGTGTTTCCCCTGTGGTATAGAGGGTCGCTATGAGTCGGATACTGACCCAACGGCACCTAACAACAACAACATATATATATATATATATGTATGTATGTATATCATATATATATATCAGATATATATATCAGATATATATATATCAGATATATATATCTGATATATATATATCTGATATATATATCTGATATATATATGATATATATATCTGAGATATATATATATCTGATATATATATCTGATATATATATATATATATATATATATCTATATCTGATATATACACACACACACACATACATACACATATGTATGTATATAGGACAGGGGTTTAGCTCAGTTGGTAGAGTGCTGCTCTGTGCTTCCTGAAGACCCAGGTTCTATCCCCAGCACCTCAAAAGTGGGAGAAGGATGTGGCAATCAACTTCCAAAGCAATTAGCCATTGAAAACCCTATGAGGGTTACTATGAGTTGGACATGACTCCACATCACCTAACAAAAACAACAATATACATATATAGAGAGAGGAATGGCTAAATCAAGCTAATTAACACATGCGCTATCTCACATATGGCCCATGCATTAGTTATTTTGAGCACTTATTAGTTATTATGGAGAACACTTGAAATCTCTTGAAATTATGCTGTCATGAAGTATTGATCAAAAATACAGTTCTTTTCAAGGTGCCAAAGGACCAAGTCAATATCGTATAATAGCACAATGGAATCTGGTTGAGCCAGACTTAAAAACAAATCATTCAGTTACTGGCCAGGACACTTCAAAGTGCCAAAGTCATGAAAGAGAAAGGAAGAGTGAGGGACTGGCCGATTGGAGAAGACTAAGCAGATGTGGAAATATTTGTGTTCCTGCATTGGACTTGGGACTAGAAAAAAAGGACACTGGTAGAATGATTGACGACCCCTGGATAAATTTTGTAGCTGAGCTAATAGTGGCACAGCAATGTTAACCTCCTAGTTTTGATCAACACACTGTAGTTAGATAAGGTGTGAACATTTAGGGAAGCTGAATGAAAGGTGTACAGGAATTCTTTGTCCTATTTTTACGTTTTTGCTAAGTTTTTAATGACTTCAGAAATAATTCAGAAAATGTTTCGTAACTGTCATTTAGGATACATGAAAGGTTGCAGGAGCCTGAATCCTCTAACACATACACACCACACTGCCATCAGCAGCTGGGGAAGGCGCAGCCATTCACAACTTACATTGGAGGAACTCCTCCCTGGTTTGGGGCTCAGGTTTTGAGGTCCGATACTTGCGCTGAACAATGGCAGACACTTGAGTTCTGATGTCATATTCCTCTAGAAAATCAGAGAGTTATGAATGCACACTTGTCTAGGCGGTCAGGCCACCCTTCCCAGGGCAAGGAGAGGCTGCCCCCTAGTAGCCTGGACCCCACTCAGTGGACTAGATAAAATCTGCAGAAACAATCCCACGCTAGCATGGATTTCACTTTAAATACAGGCATCAGCAACCTAAGAAACTAGTCATAGAAACACCAGCCAATTACATGATGCAAGTAACTTACGTTCTCTGAGTCTCAATTATAAAATCAAATCAAGATAAGGGTCCGTTAATGCCATGCTCTAGTTGAAGGATGGCTTTGAAAATGAGATGTTCCTTCTGGTCAACCCTCCTTTCCCTGCTCTCTCTCACTATCCCCATCGACCACTACAGGACACACACCCACCACAGCTTGTGGCCCAGAAATCCCCTCACCTTCCTTGGCAAAGCCCTGGAGCTTCTCCTTGTAATTTTCCAGCAACTGGATTAAGAGTACGGTGGAGTCTGTGATGACCTTGCGAATGCCAGAGAGTTTATCCTTTAGCCCTATGTAGACACTAGGGCAGGCAGCATCTTCAGTGTTCTTAAACTTGCAGTACTCCTACAGAAAAACAAATGGCAGAATTTGCTTTGGGGTCAGTATTTCTTCAATTGGGCTGCTCTCCTAAGTATGTCTCTTTCTGCATCTGTAAAATGGGCCAATAGGAATGTGTCCTTCACAAAGAAAGTGTACGCAAAGCACTCAGCTCAGGGTCTGACAACCTAAAAGGCATTTTTCTATGTTTCTAGACCCTAAAAAAGAAGTAGGCCTTTTCCAAATAAAGTGGGAAAGGGGGCTTTTTAAAAGTAAAACACATTAGGTGCCTATTAACAGCTCCAATACACAGCCCAGACTGGAGAACACAGAATAAAAACACTCCTGTTCCATTTCTTCCCTCTATCCTTTTCCTGTTTTTATAATTTAAACACAAGTCAGGGTAGAGAATGAAGGAGATGGCTGCTGTATTCTAAAGATCCCCAAACAAGTCCTTCAATCAGGAATGCTGTCTTTTCCTTGTCAATTCAATCCAAGGCATAATTTTGTTATTCTTTTACTTTGCTTTAGAATTTGAAAGTTACTTATACATACATAATCATAGTAAGCTGTTTAAGTATCAAAGAAAATGGTGTAGGGATCCAGAAAGATTGTTTCCAAAGGTGATACATTATCATAAATCTGATGCAAGAAGCATCAGCACTCAGCAGACTAAGTACCTTATTCAGCACTCAGCAGACTGAGTACAGCAGAAATGAAAACAGTAATACCAGAAGATTAGACAGATCTACAGAAGAGAAATCCAAACCAGAGAGTTCATAGAAAGATTTTTTTCTTTTTCAGTACAAAGGTGTTGAGCCCAGGCCTTATACATGCTAGGCAAGTACTCTACCACTGAGCTGCACCCCTAGCCCCATTTTTATTGTTTATTTTTATGTTGAGACAGCGTTTCGCTAAGTTGTGCATGCTGCTTCTGCCCTCCAACTCACATTCTTCCAACCTCAACCTCCCAAGTTGCTAGGATCACAGGTATGCACCACAGCACCTGGCTATGATTTTAATACTGTGTATTGATTTGGTGCCATACATGATAAAAGTAACATTTTAAATAGTCATTAAATTCTGTCAGTGGGGTGTGGTGGCACACACCTATAATCCCAGTACCTGGAGGGCTGAGGCAGGAGGATCCCAAGTTCAAAGCCAGCCTAGGCTGCACAGCAAGACTCTGTCTCAGAAATATAAATAAATAAATAAATAAATGCTGGCATGCAATTTGAGGAAAAGTAAGTTATTGTTCAGCAAAATTAATAATTACCTTTTTTAACTAGAAATTTTTAATGTACAACTTAATGGCTATCAATAATTATCTTATACTAAAATATGGTGCTGGGGTTCAGCTCAGTTGGTAGAGAGCTGCTCTGTACTCTTTGGGGACCTGGGTTCAATCCCCAGCACCGCAAAAATGAGAGAAGGAGGTGGCAATCCACTTCCAAAGCAATCCTGAAACAGCCATTGAAAACCCTATGAGGATCGCTATGAGTCAGACCCAACTCAAAGCCACCTAACAACAACAACAACACACTAAAATATGGGCTGGGGTTTAGTTCAGTTGGTAGAGTGTCGCTCTGCACTCTCTGAGGCCTCAAGTTCAATCCCCAGCACCACAAAAACAGGAGAAGGAACTGGTAACCCCCTCTTGAAACAATCCACCACTGAAAACCCTATGAATAGCAGAGAAGCACTGACATAGTGCCGGGCATGGCACAGTGTCTGGGTGTATCTCACTCTGTTGTACATATGGTCACTATGAGTCGGACCTGACTTGACAGCACCTAATAACCACCACTACAACAACACTAAAATATATTTTATATACATATTAAAGCTTTCATGTTAAAAATAAGGTTACAAAAGGAGAAAAGAAAACAAGGAGAAGTGATTTTTATACACTTTGGGTAGGAGATCTTGGAAAACTTATGACACAGGAAGTCAAATTTTTATCCCTATTTTCTTTTTATTTTGATAATGAATGATAAGGAACAGACAGAAAGAGAGACATTGTCCATATTTTTGTCTGTCTTTCTATATTTCTCTTTATCTCTCTCACTAAAAGGATAATTATGGCTGTCTTTGGATGCCAGGACTAGATTGTTATTAAGTGCTGTGGAGTCAGGTCTGACTCAAAGCCACCCTATGTACAACAGAACGGAACACTCCCTGACAGTGTGCCATGCCCAGCATTGTGTCATGCTCAGCACTCTGCTATTCATAGGGTTTTCAATGGCTGATTGTTTGGGGAGCAGGCTGCCTGAGTCCTTTTCCCAGGCCTATAGCATTCAGTATTCTCAGGCAGTCTCCCATCCAAGTAACCCTACTTAGCTTTCAAGCTCTGACAAGCTCTGACACCAGAGTGGTACAGCTGTGGGCACTGGGACTATAAATGATATTTTTTCCTTCATATTTTTCTATATTCTCCAAGTTTTTTCACAATAAATACTTCGTTTCAAAAATGACAGCAAGGCCTGTAATTCCAGGAACCTGGGAGGCTGAGGCAGGAGCATCTTGAGTTTGAGGCCAGAGGCAGCCTATGCAACTTAGCAAGACCCTGTCTCAAAATAAAAAATAAAAAGGGGGCTGGGGGTGCAGCTGAGTGGTAGAGCACATGCCTAGCATGCACAAGGCCCTGGATTCAATCCCCTAATCACTGAAAAAAAAAATGCAAGCAAGGAAAAGTATTTGTATTTGGGGGTATCAGAATTGAAAGAAGCCTTGCTAATTATTTACTCCAATTTGCTGGTTTGGTAAGGGAGGAATTTGAGACCCACAAAGCTTAAGTGACTTGCTAAAAGCTACTCAGCTATTTAGTGACAGATCCAGGATGATGGAATTTACCCAACCTGGTATTCCTTTCCCTGCAAAAACACCTGTTCTTCAGATCTGCCTCCAAAGGCGCATCCCTTGATGTATAACGATACATCATCATGGAAAGTTCCATTCTTTCTCCTGAGCCTTTCTCAATTACCCCCGTGGGGAACTGCGGTCTCTGCCTTGCCAGGCACGCCTCCACACATGCCAGAGTGTTTGTGATACATACTTGGCTGCTCTCCTCACTCCCCCGGAAAGTCCTTCGCAGCTGGATGTCCGCCTGCCCTGCCTGCCTGGTCTCCTGTCTCCCATCGCTATGGACGCGCAGCATCCAGCGCGCCGCCCTTGCCAAAGTGCCTTGGTTCCCACCCGGCGGTGCTTGCTCGAATCCGCTCTACCTCTGCACACGCGACTCCCTCACCCTGACACATCTGCACCTTGAACCTGACTCACCTTCCTGCGCCTTCCCAGCTCTGAACAGCAGTCCCTTTGCCTCCTGTGCTCCTGCATTCTGCTGAACCAAGACCTGCTTCTCTGTTCCCATGGCTCCCTATGTTGTTGTTGTTAGGTGCCATCGAGTCTGTATCCGACTCATAGCGACCCTCATAGGGTTTCCAATGGCTGACTGTTTCGGGATTGCCTTGGGAGTGCATTGCCAAGTCCTTCTCCCATTTTGCGGTGCTGGGAATCAAACTCGGGACCTCAGAGACTGCAGAGCGGCGCTCTACCAACTGAGCTAAATCCCAGCCCATGGCTCCCTATGGACCGCATTTATCCAAGAGCAGCCCCATTCACAGATACGTCTCAGGCCTGGTGGATCGATGCCTGGGTTCCCTTGCCACGCCCCCCTCCCCCTCCCCCCTTACCTCCAGGAAGAGGACGGTGTTGCCGATGGCCGCCAACCTCTCCAGCTCCTGCTTGCTCTTCTCCATCTCTGCGCTCTTGTACTCCAGGTGGGTCTTGATGCCACTGGCCTGGTTCAGAGCCGCTTGCTCCTTCTCCTCCAAAAACAGCATCACGTCGCCCTGGGCCTTCCTCACCGCGGCAAGGAGCTCCCCAAACTGCTCTTCAGCCACCACCTTCACCTCTGACACGGACACCTGGCAGGGGCGGAGGGGGAGGCAGCCAAGAATCCATTGTCAAGGCACCCGATTTTTTCTTCCATCCTGAGGGGCTGAACCCAAAACCTGGCACATGTGAGGCGGGGACTCCACCAGGGAGCCGCACCCCCAGCCCCTTTTTTATTTTGAGAAAGGGTCTCGCTAAATTGCTGAGGCTGCCTCTCGCCTCAAACTCACGGTCCTCCTGCCTCCTAAGCACAGCAGCAGGCATAGCCTGACTATCTTCTAGGGGACACTAGCACACTTATTAGGACAACTCGTGGGGGAGAGCATGGAGTTTAGCTGAGCTTTCAGCCCATGGGCTGTTGCCCTGTGGAGGTTACAGGAAGGACCCTGGAGCTCAGACCATTGAATGGACACCCTCCCAGGACCAGAGAAGGGACAGGACTTGGTCCGTTGGTCCCTGTGGTACCAGATAAAAGCACCCTCTACATCACTAATGGACTAACTGCACACGCTGCTGATGAGCAGGTGACCGAAAGACAGAGACTTGAGTCCTCCCCAGCAATTCCAGAATCAGCTGTTGTTGGCAGGTGTTGCCTCCTTGTCGTTATAAATACTGTGAGTTCTCAGGCAGTTAATCATTGTTGTTGTCATTAGGTGCCGTCGAGTAGGTATCCGACTCATAGCAACCCTCATAGGGTTTTCAATGGCTGACTGTTTTCGGGATTGCCTTGGGAGTGGGTTGCCAGGTTCTTCTCCCATTTTTGAGGTGCTGGGAATTGAACTCGGGACCTCAGAGACTGCAGCGCAGTGCTCTACCAACTGAGCTAAATCCCAGTCCCAAGTTAATCATAACTGGATTTAAATCTAAATGTCAGATTATATTTGCACATTATAAATATGAAAATAGAAAAGATGAAGAAGGTAAAGATGGAGAAAGCTACCTTAGAAGACAGGCCAGTCTTCTTACTACCTTTAGGGGCTATCAGTGTTCGCATCTTAGCCAAGCTCTGTGTTAAGTGACTCCTTCTGGCTCGCTGGCTCACTCACCCATTCTCCCCCCTTCCCCTGATCTGCTCCATAAGTCACAGAGGCAACTAGGGGCTCCCTGCTCTGCCCATTCCTGATAGTCACTACAAAAACTAGGAGCAGGGCAAGACTTGGGCACCAACGGGAGGGAGTCTTGAGACAGAAGCAGAATCCATTCACTCTCTTAATTACAATACACAGGCTCCTCGTACATGTATGATTCTGTAAGGCTAAGAAGCATAAGTTTGAGAACAAAATTCAGGATCCCCGTCCCTCCCCCTCCCACACTGAGGCCACCCTCAGGCAGGAAGGCAAAAGGGAGGTTTCCAAGGATGTTGGTGGACTAACTCCTGCTGCGGCCCCTCCTTCCTAAGGCTTCCCCCTTGAGAAATACACATAAAGACTTGCACGTAAAAAGAATGTGTGAAGGGTATTATTTACCACCCAAATGATGACAAGTGAGTTGTGCAGAGAGGAGGGGCCGCAAACACATCAAAATAGCCAACAGTGAATGGTTTCAAGGTCTGAGTGTGGTGCATATGCCGGTCAGTGTCCTGAGTCATTTTTAGGTCAAGGGAACAAGGCAAGTTTCTCCTGTTCTACCAATCCGGGGGAGTCCAAAACAAGTCTTATCATCTCTCTGTGTGTCTTCACGTTCCTTGCATATTATTGCCATTGCACTATCTACCTCTCCTTGTCACCATGTCATTATAAGGACTAAGTAGGGATCAAAGAATCTGTAAATTATACTCAGAAAAAAGGTAAGATGCTCCGTGTGATACTCTAAGCCATCTGGAACTTGGAAATCAACCATCTCTGAAGGTTTATAAGACTTTAAAGGGACAATTATTTTTCTTTGTTTAGTAAGATATTGTGGGTAAGAAAGAAGTTTCATCCTTCAGCAACTTGTTGAGTCAGTGACTCATAGCGACCCTACCTACAACAGGTGAAACACTACTGTCAGTGCTTCTCTGCTCTTCATATGGTTTTCAGTGGCGGATTGATTGTTTGGTACTGGATTGTCAGGTCCGTCTCCTAAGCCTACAGCACCTGGTGTTCCCAGGCGGTCTCCCATCCAAGTCCTAACCAAGTACTAACCGACCCTGCTTAGCTTCCGAGATCTGACGGGATCAGACACCACAGTGCTACAGCTGCAGGCTTCAGCAACTAGTTAGCTGTAAACATTCAAGAGGCAGAAATCAAGCCGAAATGGACACATGCATTAGAATGAGTGGATGGGTAAGTGGCTGAATGGATGGATGGATGGATGGATGGATTGATAGATGGATGGACATGAGGATGAGTAGCTGGGTAGGTGAATGGGTAAGTGGGTAAATGGATGAATGGGTGGGCAGGTGGGTAGATGGGTATATAGAAGGTAAGATAGATGGGTGGGTTGATAGATAGGTGGGTGGGTTGTCAGATGAATGGGTGGGTTGAGGAAGGATGGATGAAGTCACTCATTCTCAGCATAGAATATGGTCCTGCTGACTCGCTGCCATAGGATAGGTGCTCTCCCTTCTCTTCTGAGTGGTGGTTTTTGGCTTGCCACCAATGAGAGGTTTTTGTGGGACTGCTTAGGTCTGCCTAGAGTCTATTTGGAAAATAGCCATAAAACAGAGAGACTTAGGCTAAGCAGCCTGGCACACCACAGGCTCTATCAAGTACCACCCACTAATCCATCAGTAGTTCTCAACTCTTTCCCCAGCTGCCGGGATGTAAGACTGGTGAGAAGCACATGTATGACACCCTCCCATGATGGAAATGCAAGAAGCCACGATTATGTGTGATTCCTAAAGCACTGACGAAACACCTCCCTTCCCTCCTCAATCTCTCTCTCTCTCTCTCTCTCTCTGTGAAAAAAGGATATACACATGTAAAAATAAGAATGCTGTTATTTTATATTATTACTCTATATTATTAAATATTATTCGCTATATTATTATTATGGGGGGCTGGGATTTAGCTCAGCTGGTAGAGCACTGCGCTGCAGTCTCCGAGGTCCCGAGTTCAATTCCCAGCACTGCAAAAATGGGAGAAGGACCTGGCAATCCACTCCCAAGGCAATCCCGAAACAGTCAGCCATTGAAAACCCTATGAGGGTCGCTATGAGTCCGATACTGACTCGATGGCACCTAACAACAACAACAACAACAATATTATTATTATACTCTATATTATTGTACTCTATATTATTATATAGAGTATAATATATTACTCTAGAGTACAGAGTATAATATACTCTCTATATATCTAACATATCTAATATATAATATATAATAGAGTATAATATATTACTATATTATATAGAGTATAATATATATTATACTCTATATTATTATATATTATACTCTATATTATACTCTATATTATTAAAAAGTAAATCACTTGCCAGTTTTAAAACCTAAGCCAGTTTTATAACAAATCCTGACATCCAGGTGAGGGTACACCATAGTGTGGCCATCTATACCTACAATTCTTACTTGCTGAGAAACCCCACTGGCCCAACAACCCATGTCCCACAACCCAGTGGGCCTGACTGACCCCAACGCAGCAGCCAGGTATGCTGAAGCCTGACAGCAGAATCTTACCAAAACGGACTTATGATTGGCTTGGAGCCTGGTGATGGCGTTTTCATTCAACTTGAGTTTCTGCTCCAGATCCAGCTGCGTGCGCCGAAGGTCAGCCTAAGAAGTGGGGACGAGAGAATTACAGAGGAAGGAGCCCGGTGCACACCGACAGTCCTCTAAGGCACTAGCACTTTCCATCTCTGAGGTCCCTGCCCTTCTTCTCTAAAAAGGACAGTCTGACCTTTGAAGCTGATCTCACTAGCCAGACTAGCAGCACAAACACTCAGATGTGTGCTACTACTCTTGTGGGACTAATCTCAGAAAGAATCAGCTACAAGGGACTG
Organism: Pedetes capensis; assembly: GCA_007922755.1. NCBI lineage: Eukaryota > Metazoa > Chordata > Mammalia > Rodentia > Pedetidae > Pedetes > Pedetes capensis. The sequence goes on along the minus strand of VMDO01025667.1, from coordinate 18,178 downwards.
AGCACCTATGCTGTGCCAGTCATTATTTTAAGTATTTATAGGGACTACCTCTTATCGTCCTTACTACACCCCTCTTAGGCAAAAGTGATTATCTCTATTTTATAGATGATAATATTGAGCCACTTGTCCAAAGTTGACATTCATCAATGGAGCTGAGACTAGACCTTCTGACCACAGGATATCCTAACAGCAGTGTGGGTATGGAGCTTAGACAGCCATGTGGAGAGTGCGGTCTTTTTACTGAGCAGCTAAGACTTTGGTCAATTTTACTTATGTATGTTGTTAGGGAGCTGGGATTTAGCTCAGTGGGTAGAGCGCTGTGCTGCAGTCTCTGAGGTCCCGAGTTCAATTCCCAGCACCGCAAAAATGGGAGAAGGGCCTGGCAATCCACTCCCAAGGCAATCCTGAAGCACTTAGCCATTGAAAACCCTATGAGGGTCACTATGAGTCGGATACTGACTCGACGGCACCTAACAACAACAACAGCATGTTGTTAGGCACCGTCAAGTTGTTCCCATCCCATAATGACCCTCATAGGGTTTTCAGTGGCTGTTTCAGGATTGCTTTGGGAGTGGATTGCCATATCCTTCTCCTGTTTTTGTGGTGCTAGGGACTGAACCCAGGGCCTTAGAGACTGCAGAGTGGCATTCTGCCAACTGGGCTAAACCCCACCCCTTACTTAAGTATAGAAAATACAAACTGGTTTTTTTACATACTTCAATGGACACATAAGCTCCCCCAATTGAGATCCAGTTCTCAGAAGTTTCTCTTTGGCCCTGCCTTCTCTATCTCTTAAGGATCAGTTGGCCACTGGCATCTTTTACAGATGAGCTGCACAATAAAGTTATTGAAGAATGCACAAACCAGCCCTTTCCTGACAACTCCCTAATCCCAAATCATGAGGGTCACTCCTGGAAAGATGCTTGCCAGAAACACTGACCACCTCAAAAACCAAGGAACAAGTTACTTTAATCAGCACATCAACAGTGATCATCTATGTCTGCAGATCCAGTGGATTGCAACTCTCACTGACCTGAATGCAGCAAGATATATACAGTCCATGTTGCAGAAGAGGCTACTTTTTGAAATATTGGACAACCGTGGCACCCACCTGTCTGGGACCCACATACCTTTCCTTGAAAAATCTTATAAGAGAGTCTCCCTTAGAACAAGGGCAAAGATGGTCATTGAGAGACAAGAGCCTTTGCCGGGCACGGTGGTGCATGCCTGTAATCCCAGCAGCTCTGGAGACAGAGGCAGGAGCATCACAAGTTCAAGACCAGAGGCAGTCTGCATAACTTAGCGAGACCCTGTCTCAAAAAGTAAAAAAAAAAAAAAAGGGGGGGGGCTGGGAGTGCAGCTCAGTGGTCCAGCACTTGCAAAGCATGCAGGTGTGAGGCCTTGGGTTCAACCCTCAGTACCACAAAAGAAAAAAAAAGAAAGAAAAATAAAGAAAGAAAGACAAGAGCCTGCCATCTTCCAACCCACCAACTTGTTGTTAATATAACTCTCTTCCTTTCTCCATCACTCTGCCTCCCCATCCGTTGACTTCATTGGGTGGCAATGTGCAGTTACACTTGAGTATGAGTATACTCAGCCCAGAACACTTTTGTGACCAGAACATATGAGTTGATTTTTCCTACACCAAGAAATTTTCAGACCCCAGCTGGGTGTTCTACAATTTAACTCAATCCTGACACTGTCTACCTGGAGATAGTATCAGATCCCCAGGTTGAGGGCTCAGTACCACAAGACTGTACCTCTACAGCCATGTCCACTGCCAGTCCCAAGTCCTGTGGTCACTTGTGTTTCTGACCAATGAGCTATAAATCAGAGCTTCTGGTGAACTTCCCACTCCTCAGGTTTGATTAGCCTACAGCCGTAGCCCTGTGGTATCCAATCCCGTGAGATCTCAGAAGCTAAGCAGGGTCAGGCCTGGTTAATACTTGGATGGGAGACCGCCTGGGAACACCAGGTGCTGAAGGCTTGGGAGACGGACCTGGCAACCCACTCCCTAAAATCAATCCGCCATTTAAAACTCTATGAACAGCAGAGAAGCACTGACAATATTGTTTTGCCTGTTGTACATAGTGTTGCTATGAGTTGGATACCGACTTGACGGCACCTAACAACAACAGCAAGGGGTTTTAAGGAGGAAGAGGTGTTCACACACCTATGCAAAAATGAGGTACTGAAAAGAGGCCAGAGACCACACACCTCATATTATTTCACAATTCAAGGTCTCTAAACATCCCTTTCTTCACTTGAGATGAGGATAAAGTATGTACTTCCCAAGGTTATGAGATAATGGATCAAATGAGATAATGTGTGTTAATAAGAACTCTGTGTAGTACCAGGAACATTGTAAGGGCACCATAAAGGTCAATGACTTTATCTTCAATGTCATCATCGTCATCCTTCTGTTAGATAGGTTAGCTTGGCTTTTACCAGGCCAAAGGAGGAAGAAGAGAATTAAAAACAACTCTTGCATTCAGCCATGAAGAATAATAAAGATTGTGTGAGACATGCACCACCCCTAGCAACTGAAAAGGAGGTTGTTTAGGGAATTCTGCCTCCTTATCAAGATTCTTGGGCCTGGGATTTAGCTCAGTTGGTAGAGCACTGCTCTGCAGTCTCTGAGGTCCCAGGTTCGATTCCCAGTACTGCAAAAATGGGAGAAGGACCTGACAACCCACTCCCAAGACAATCCCGAAACAATCTGCCATTGAAACTCTATGAGGGTCGCTATGAGTCGGACACGACTTGACAGCACCTAACAACAACAACAATCAAGATTCTTAATGTTTTGAAATGTCAGCCCATTCATTTGAAGACTTTGGGGAATCTGCTAACCCATTCCAAGCATAGACCCCAAGGATGAAATGTTACTTTCCTTCCCCTAATGCTCAAACTTCACTATAGAATCACATTTGACCTTAGCTCTAGGCAGTTGTAGCAGGAGCAGCAGTTCTTCTCTCGTGCGCACCTTCACTTCTTGGAGGTATAGTATCTTTTAATAAACTTAGTCTATATCCTCAATGGGGCTGGGATTTAGCTCAGTTGGTAGAGCGCTGCTCTGCAGTCTCTGAGGTCTCGAGTTCAATTCCCAGCACCACAAACATGGGAGAAGGACCTGACAACCCACTCCCAAGACAATCCCGAAACAATCTGCCATTGAAACCCTATGAGGGTCGCTATGAGTTGGACACGACTCGACGGCACCTAACAACAACAACATATCTCTGCTATAACTTCTCTGTTGGGTATAAAACCTTTTATATGTGAGCACAAACAGACTGAGATTTTGCTGCTGCCAGTAGCCCAGTCCTGCCTCTTGGTGATGTTTCCTGCTATCCTGGCTGCTCTCCATTCGTGCTCTGTGCTTTCTCCTGGAGGCAGAACGAGTCAGCCCACCCCACCCAGACACAGGCCAAGCAAGTGCCTGCCTGAGACCTCAGGTTTGCCGACGTTGATGCCAACTTCATTCTTGCCTCCTGGGACTCACTAAACACCATCCGCCAAAAGTCTGTCATGGAAGAAAATCTAAGCCTTTGCAAACTTCAAAGGCCCTGTCACTTTCCTACTTCCACGAGGGCGTGAGACAGCAAAAAAGAAATATTAAAAATAATATGCAAGTGGCTCTCACTGCTTTAATAGCTTCTGGCTGCATTTAAAACTATGAATCAGCCAGGCCTGATGGCTCACTCCTGTAACCCCAGTGACTCGGGCAGCAGACGCAGAAGGATCATAGGACTGAGACCAGAGGCAGCCTGCATAACTTATAAAGACTGTGTCTCAATTTAGAAAGTAGAAAAGGGGTTGGGGTGGAGCTCAGTGGCAAGAGCACTTACAAAGTATGTGTGAGGCCCTGGGTTCAGCCCCCCAAAACCAAGAAAGAAAGTGAAAAGGAGGGAGGAGGGAAGGAAGGAAAGAAGGAGGAAGGAAGGAAGGGAAGGGAGGGAGGAAGGAAGGAAGGAAGGAAAAAGAAAAGAGAAGAAAGAAAGAAAGAAAGAAAGAAAGAAAGAAAGAAAGAAGGAAAGGAAGGAAGGGAGGGAAAGGAAGAAAGGAGAAAAGAAAAGAGGAAGAGAAAGGATGAGTCACTATGCCCTGTCACAGAAGTCATAAATGAGGCGTCTGGCCGTTCTCCCATGAGCCTTGGGGAAGCAGCTGCAGGAACGGCTGTCACATCACTAGGACACAGCAGAAAGCAAGCGGTCTCTGCTCAGGCTCTATCTAGGTCACTGGTGTGGAGCTGAGGGAGCCCCAGTGACCTCTCACCCCAGACACCTGACATCGGGTCTCTGGGAGTAGGGAGTAGGTCAAAGGATGGGGAGGAGGAGGTGATGGGGGCCTGGCCTATTTGTGGGCCATCTTGGAATCTTCTACAGTGACTCATTCCAGAGATGAGGATGGAAACACAAACTGCTTATTGGGAGACGTTGGAAGCCAACAAAACTCACCCTGGCAATGCAGCTCCTGTGACATGACACCTAAACAGCAGTGACATGGGATATGTTCAAGTGGTCATCCCCAGTCAAGCCCTGGGGAGACACCAGGGTAACCAGTGAGGGGCTCTCCTGGGTGTGCAGACTACCAAAAAAGGAGACAAGGACTCCTCACCACGGATGAGGACTTCTCTGAGTGAGTCACCCCAAGGAAAGGCACTCGCCATGACCACAAAAGGCAGGGCCACTTTGAAGACTTGTATCTCCAGTTATTCCTGTTTCTAGAAAATGGTGGCTTGCCTAAACTCTGACTTCAGGGTTTCCCAAGGTACCGGCCATGCACACATCTCAGGCCAAGGTGAGCCCTATCCAAGAGCGGGACAGTGGTGCCTGGGAGCACAGACAGCCCTCTGGCAGAGGGCACAGAGAGGCCTGCCTACTGTAGCAAGAGAATGACAGCTGCTGTGCAAAAGCCCAAGATTGCCTGCTGGCTGTATGATCTTGTAAAATCAGTGAGCTCCTCCTCTGGTGCAAGGCTACGTAAATATGTTGATAAAATTATTGTCTACAGGGCAAAGGGGCATCCAGAGCTGGGTGGCTGGGAACAGGTTAGAGACACAAACAGGAAGAGCAGAGCAAGGGAGAGGAGAAAGAAGCCAAGTGCACTGGCAATCCCAGAACTTGGGAGGCTGAAGTAAGAAGACAGTGAGTTCAAGGACAGCCTGGGCCACACACAAGGATCCTGTTTCAAAAACAGAGAGGGAGGGAGGGAGGGGAGAGAGAAAGAGAAGAAGAAGAAGCAGAAGCAGAAGAAGAAGCAGAAGCAGAAGCAGAAGCAGAAGCAGAAGAAGAAGAAGAAGAAGAAGAAGAAGAAGAAGGGGAAGGGAAAGGGGAAGGAGAGGAGGAAGAGGAGGAAGGAGAAGGGAAGGAGGAAGAAGAAGAAGAAGAAGAAGAAGAGGAAGAAAGAGAAGAAGATGAAGGAGAAGAAGAGAGGAAAATCCCAGAGATTAGCCTCTTGAAGACTTTGCCTTTGGTATCATGAGAGTTTCACATGGACCCTGATTCCATTCCTCAACCAACCAGTGGGTCAAGACCTACTGCATACCAGTCCAATCAAATAAAACATATGTAATAGGCACTTGGAGCTGGGGTTTAGCTCAGTTGGTAGAGTGCTTGCTCTGAGTGCTTGCACTCTGAGTCCCTGGGCTTGATCTCCACCATTGCAAAAACGGGAGAAGGACCTGGAAGCCCACTCCTGAAATAATCAGCCCGCAAACCCTATGGATAGCCAAGAAGCACTGTCAAATATAGTGCCTCTTTTGTTCTATTGTACATAGGGTCACTATGAGTTGGACCCCGCTCCACAGCACCTAACAACAACACAGAAACAGGCATTTTCAAACCACCTTTACTATAAAAAAAATTAGCTCCTCACCTAAACCCACAAGTGTTCTGTTCCAGACCACACGAGGCATCTAAAGATCATTAGCCTTTTTCCTGAACCTGAAGCAACTTTGGATGCAGGAAACTTTAATCTATAAGCATCTCTTGACAAGGGAGTCAGTCTTCTTCTTCTTCTCCAGCAATGGCAGACAGCTTCCTGGAAATACCCTGCAAAACCTGAACTCAAATCCCATTCTAGACAAAACTGCTTAATGATGCAGACCTCTTGCCCCTGCCCCCAAACCCTCCTCTACTTAAACCTAAAGTTCATGTAAATGCCCTGAAGATGGACTTGGGGGTCATGACTTGGGAGTTATGGTCATGGCAGATACGAGGCAGGAAGAAAGAGAATAAAGAGGCCTCTGCAGCCATCCATTTCCAACCCATCTATTTCTCAGCCATTTGCTTCCCAGCCACCTGAGATGTGAATATCAATGTCAGCTTCCTCTGAGACAAAACCTTTGGTCTGGGGGTCAGTGTTTTTCTGATGGAGAATATCCTTGTAAATAGCATGGTTGCTAGGAGATAATACTTTTTCAGATAACCTGGTCTGTAACCTGTAGCACCTTTACAAATGGTCCAATCTATAACAAGAACTCTGTTTGCAGATGAAGGCCTCAGATGCCTCCACGTCCAGCATAGGCAAGGGGATTCTCATTTGATGCAGGACCCTTCCTTTCATAATGAGAAAGGCCTGTTTTACAGCCAAGACAGGCCATGTCTCAAGGGCTGAAACAGGATATACCTGAAGACAAGATCAAAGGGAGGAAGAATTTCTGTCCCCTTAATGAGCTGTTGTTGTTAGGTGCCGTTGAGTCAGTATCCACCTCATAGTGACCCTCATAGGGTTTTCAATGGCTGACCCTTTCAGGATTGCCTTGGGAGTGGATTGCCAGGTCCTTCTCCCATTTTTGCCGTGCTGGAAATCAAACTAGGGACCTCAGAGACTGCAGAGCAGTGCTCTACCAACTGAGCTAAATCCCAGCTGCCCTTAATGAGCTAGGAACTTAAAATCTCCACAAGCCCCTCTCCTAAGTGCAGTGACCAGATGTCCTCAGCTTCGTATTTCTCAGCAGAATCCAGAGTCTAGACATCCATAGAAATCCACAATGGCCACAATTGACAGTATCCAGTAGCCTGAAGTTTATAGCAATGTTCAGAGAAACCTACAGATGTCCACAGTTGTCTGCAGTTCTACACAGATGTTCTGAGATGTCCACAGCCTCATTGCTGGACCTATACAATTCCTGACCTCCAGTTTAGATATATAATTCCTGCTGTTCATGGATCTTCACTGCTGGACCTGCCTGCTTTCAGATCTCTATGTCAGCATAACTTTCTCCTTCTCTTCCTTCTCCTCCCAAGTGTATACTCCTTTCTCTCAAGCCCACCATTTTCTGTATCTATCAAAGGTATTTTTCCTTCTAGGAGCTTGCTTAACTCTTTTGTTCTCTCTGGCTTTATCTTCCCCTGGGAATAGAAATATCTTTATGTCAATTTACCCAGAGAGCCAAGGTTTTCCCAAGTTCCTTTCCAAGTTTGTTTAAACTTCTCCAGATGCCTCAGTTTTCCCAGTAATAATTCCTTAAAGATGTACTACCTTTTAATAAACCTTGTCTATACTCTCTATTATAACTTTTACTGTGTCTGGTATACAATTTAAGTTCTCTTCTGGGTCCATTTGTAAATTCATTTATAAATGTGACCAAGGATCAAGGTTTGGTGCCCACTTCCCAGCTCCCTCCCATGACGTTCTGTTAGACCAGGTCAGCGTGACTGGAATCAGAATAATAAACAGGTTGAGAGAATGGGACATGGACTGGTGCATGCGCACAATATTACTATGATATAATCCCATGTAACTGTGATGTGATTGGACAGTGGTGTTGTCAATTTGGCACTATTGTGTAAAAGCCTTAAGGAACCCCTCCACCAGCACTGGGTGTGCAGAGAGGGTAGAACACAGAGAGGACTGCGGGGGGAGGTAGGCACAGAGAGGCAATCGGTCATGCCAAAGGCAGTGGCTGCAGGTGGCAGTGCCATGGAGACAACAGAGAGGGAAATGCTGGAATAAAGCATGTCACACCTGTCTTCAGCAAATCAAGCACATTTTGATTTCACTATGGACCCTGAGTGTCTGTCCCTTGCTGAGGAGCTCAGCTTGGACCTGACATTATTGTCGTAATCAGCAGGATGATCTGACAGTTAACACAGCAAGCAGAGTCTGACAGGTGCACTAACACCAGACCCTGGACCCATGAGCCCTGATAACAGGACTCCTTTTATCTGTTCTGCTTCCCACTATACACATTCATTAAACCTCCTTTCTTGCTTTTCAACATTACCCATCTCTTTAACTGGCATGTTGGGGACAGTGTCCAAGCCCAATTCTTGGGGCTTCACTCTAAATCCCAGTAACACATACGCTCTCAGCTCTTGGAAGACTTACAGTCTGACGGACTATTTATGAATAAATGAGTTACATAATACCAAGTCCAAGGCATTCTTTAGGATTTTTGGAAGAAGTTCTTGTCCTGAGTGGCCACAAATCATCTACCTATTGGCTACCAGGAAACAGACTAAGAATGCTGGTTAACAGGTCCCTGGAAAAGCATAGCCTGCAGCCATAGCCCTGTGGCATCTGATCCCGTCACACCTCGGAAGTTAAGCAGGGTCTGGCCTGATTAGTACTTGGATGGGAGACCGCCTGGGAACATCAGGTGCTGTAGGCTTGGGAGAAGGACCCAGTAACCCACTCCCAACAATCAATCTGCCATTGAAAAGCCTATGAATAGCAGAGAAGCACTGACAACATTGTTTCACCTGTTGTACATAGGGTCATTATGAGTTGGACACTGACTCAACAGGACCTAACAACAGAAAAGCACAAGGAATTTTTTCTCTCACACAATTGGTTACTAACCAGCATGGGGACTGTGTGCACTGCCAGCCTCTAGTCCTGATCTTTTTGGAACCAATGCTGAGGTTGAAGACAGTAGCTTGGCACTAGTGGTCCCCAAAGATATAAGCCAAGGCTCAGCTCAGGCCTGTCTTCCTCCCAGAGCCCTGCCCTGACCTCACTCTCAGGGACAGCTGCCTCCTTGGAATATACAGCACTTTTGGCACTCCGTAGAACCATAGTTTGTGCTTTGGCTTCCTGATTAGAATCTCAACTCTGGAGAGTAGACAGTGCAGCCTAGCACTTAGTCCATCGGATACACTTCGTAATGTATGATATGCTCAAAGAACAGGAAAGAGCCACGGCACTCCACAGGGCAAAACAAACAGCAGAGGGGATCACGGGAGTCCAATTTTTACAACATACACATGCATATCTCATTTCCACGGTGGCAAGCCTCAGATTTAGAGATGGTGAGAGGCGTTAGCAGGTGGCAGGCAAGGCCAGCTACTCTTAGATCAAAGGAGTCTCAGGAAGCTTAGCTGGGACAAAGGGAAGTACTGCGGTCCCTATTAAGGAGAGTTCGTCGCTAAGCTCAGCAAGATAGAGGAAATAACCAAAGGTCGCCCACCTCTTAAAGCCTGTATCTCAAAGCCCACACTTTACACCTATTGGCCTAGCAGGTGGTAACCATGAGCGCATTGGAAAGGGCTCACCCAGTTAACTGAGAAATCACTCTGTGGATCCTAAGCAGGATCTTAGCTATTCCATAAATCCTCAAATGACTCTATCATTTGGAATTTCCTATGTACAACATGAGGGCTGGGATTTAGCTCAGTTGGTAGAGCGCTGCTCTGCAGTCTCTGAGGTCCCGAGTTCAATTCCCAGCACTGCAAAAATGGGAGAAGGACCTGGCAATCCACTCCTAACGCAATCCCGAAACAATCAGCCATTAAAAACCCTATGAGGGTCGCTATGAGTGGGATACCAACTCGACGGTACCTAACAATAATGTACAACATGCCTGGCTAATTAGCCCCCAACAAGCCCCAAAATGACCTTCAGCAAGCAACTACAGCAGGCTTGGGCTAGGCAAAAAGAACCCTGGGGTTCTGAAGCCTTAGACGTGTTTGATATGCCTTTTCAAAACAATCCCAATGGAGCTTGCAGCCTCAACAAGGTACTGCCTCTTCCAGGCTGGTCTCTCAGGCTCCTTGGAAGAAATCTTTTGGCTCCTAAGATTTGGTGGAACCACTTAGAGTCTGGCTGTGCTTACAGAGCAAACTTGCTCTTTGAGCTGAAAACAAGGACACAGAATGGAAAGGACATGAGCTTTCTGAAGCAGACCAGAAAGCAGAGGGGTCTGCAGTATGGAACTGTAGCATTGTACCTACAGCCGTGATGGCTTTTCAGCCCCAAAATTGCCCTAGAGCCCCTCCCTGAGAGTTCTTTATTTTAACTTGCACAGCTCTCTCCTAGGATGTCTGCATTTGGGGTTCTGCATGTGCTCTACACAGCAACTCCTGCCCAAATTACACTCGCCCTAAGTCTCTGTGGTATACTGGGTGCTCGACACTTAAAACTGATGTTGTACCTATGTTGGAACAGGAATAGACCATTGCCAAAGGAAACAAGAAAGTGCAGATAGTGTTAGCCTCTGACAAGAGGAGGGAGATGCGGGGACCCAAGATGCACTGGAGACCCTCTATTCCTACTGAAGTCCGTTGCACTGTGTGGTGGAGATTGTTGGTGTTTCGTTTTGTTAATATCAACATGCATCACTTTTCCAGTTAAAAAACAGCAAAATTCAGATATTGTAACCAAAGGGAATAGCGTTACACTTTGTCTCCATATTTCTATTATATATGTGGCAGATTTTTGGTGCAAAAAAAATTTTAAGTTGGGTTATATCATTGTGATTTGAGGGTCGTTCCTTCCTGTCTCTACAGTTAGATGGTTTTCCAGAAGCGTCCATGCCTCACTCTTGCGACTTAGTCAACTGTATGAACTTAAACAAGTGTGGTGGAGATAGTAAGAGTCCTTACCTCATAGTCACTTCAGGAGTGCATTAGAAAATGCACAAAAAGCATTTTTCAAATGGCAATATTCAACACAGCCTATTTTCCCCAGTTACATGGAGCTTTTTCCTCTGACATACGTATTTGTTGATCTACCTGCTTTCCTGACAGGACATCCCCTGAAACTGTGAAAAATGGAACCAGTTGACAAGTGACTTCCTGTGCCGTAAACAGTGACTCATTGGCATCTGGACTGCAGAAGTTTCCAGAACAATTCCCACCCGCACTGGATAGAATTTATGTCTCAGGACCCGCACAAAGGAGGTGTCCTGGTAAGCAAACTCCCTTTTCCAGAATTTACTTATCTTTATTTACTGGCCAGGAGAATCTGACAAGAAATTGCTGTGAACCTGCCAAGCACCTGCAATGCACATAGGGAGCTGCAGAGAAGATGAGTATGAGAAATGAGAGGTAAAGTCAGCTGTACTTCCTACTGGAAAAAGTCAAAATAGAAGTCGGGCCTGGTGGCTCACGCCTGTAATTCCAGCGGCTTGGGAGGTGGAGGCAGGAGGATTGCAAGTTCGAGACCAGAGGCAGTCTGCATAACTTAGCAAGACCCTGTCTCAAAAAGTAAAAAAAAAAAAAAAAAACGGGCTGAGGGTACAGCTCAGTCGTCCAGCACTTGCAGAGCATGCAGGCGTGAGGTCCTGGGTTCAACCCCCAGTACCATAAAAAAAAAAAAAAAAAAAGTCAAACTAGGACAGGCAGAGCATACAAAGTTGCTAAGTAGATTTCTAAGGACTGCCCTCCACTTCAGGGCAAAGGAAAGCTAGGTGTTCTAGAAAGAGTTTCCTTATCTGATAGAAGAAAAATTGTAGGCTATGAGCATGATGTTTCTCAGTGTCTAGTAACACTCTTAGCTAGTGAGGAACTTCTATTTTCCGTAAGTTAAGTCACCCTTGACCTTAGCATACCTGGGTGTGAGTTTCAAATTCTGTGTTATCTGAGCATTTTGCAAGCTCTTGAATTTCACCAGTTATCGCCAGTGGGACAATTTTTACTGGGCTCTTGTTTGGGGTAAAGGGAAAAAGAGAAAGTAGGGGAAAGGTTGATTTTTCTCTTTTGAATATCTGCCAAGGTTTGCATTTCATTGCTTGATAGTGGGCATGCCTTGCAGATCCCACCAGAGAGAGGGCTCCCCCCAAACCTTTCAACTTCTGCATCCCACACCCAAACACACATTACCAAAAGCCACAAAAGAAATAGCAGGACACTCGCAAGAAGGAGCAGAGGCAGAGATTGTGCAGTGACAGGGGGACAGAGTGAACTACTTCATTATCCAAAGCCAAGGGCAATACACCAACAGCCAGGTACTAAGACTAAAGTTCTTTTCTGTGCACTCAGAGCAACAGAAGTGACATCAGCTTACCGTGGGGAGCACCGTCTCCCACCACCCTCCCCAGAGAGCCAGATCCCCAGCACTCGCCTCCTTGTCCCTTCGGGCAGCATCCAGGGAGACGGTGGCGTGGCCCCGGTGTTCATCCTGCCCACATTCCCGGCAGATGCACTCCTGATCAGCGCAGCAGAAGGTGACCAGCGGGCTGTGGTGGACGGGACAGGTCCGCAGGTCTTGATCCTTTGTTGGCTCTGTCAGCTGGTGGCTGTGCAGTTTGCTGTTCTCCTGGTGTGGCCGCAGATGCACCTCGCAGTAATTCACCATGCACGTCAGACAGGACTTCACTGCCCTCACTCTGCTGGCCCCGAGGCAGAAGTCACACAGGATGTCCTCCTCCGAGACACCCCCGGCAGCCCCCGGTTCTGCCTGGCCGCTGCCCGGTCCTTCCATCTCCTCCACTGCCCTTCCTGGGGAGCCCACGTCCTCTTCTTCTGCCGGACTGGCTGGCCCAGAGTCTGAGCAGAGAGGGGCCAGAGGGTGCCCCGTGAGCCCGGGCAGTGGCCCTGGGGACATCAAGTCCAATTCAGCCATCTGGGAGGCTCTGCTGCCTAAGCTGTCCTTCCTCTGCCCCTTGGCCCAGGATCTGTGCAGCCCAAGTCGGAACAGAGAGCCACGCCTAGATGATTGCAGCTGCCCCAAGATTTTAACTGTTTCCTCCCTCTGAAAGGAAGCTTGGTTACTCAGGAATGTGCTTTGGGCTGGCCAGCAGCCAGCTGCATGACAAGGCGGCTAGATTCCTAAGGCTCTCGGAATGGGGCTTAGAAGTCTCCTCACTCCTCCAGCCCCACCTCCCCTGAAGTTTCTATTCTTACGTGGATCATGGATCATTCTTCCCCCATAGGCTCTGTGGGAGGCCACGTGTGTCTGTGGCTCCTCTGGAGAGGACTGGAGATTCCTGAGCTCTGTTGTAAGCCTGTGTGAATCTGGGTGTTCTCATAAGCTGAATTTTGTTGTTGTTGTTGTTGTTCACAGTATTTAAAAGGGATCCAAAATGCAAAGATGACAGCAACAGGGCGGCCATCCACTCTGTCTTGTCTCATAGAACTGCATGAGGCAGCTAGTGAAAGCAAGGAAAAACTAGGGTTGGGGTGTGGCTCAGTGGCACAGCGTATAGCAGTGTGAGGCCCTGGGTTTAATCCCCAGCACTGCAAAAACAACAATGATGAAAAAGAAAAAAAAAACAAGCAAAAAACATCCCTAGCTTCACTTGCTTTTAATTATGTCCTTTCAGTTCATCAGTTATTAATTGGCTCTCACTGGCTTCCACCTAACCCCAACCATTCAGCCTTGCATAAAATGAAGTGCCTCGCTCATCTTCATAAAGCCAGTGTAATAAACCAGGTGTGGTGGTGCATGCCTGTAATCCCAGCACTCAGGAGGCTGAGGCAGGAGGATCATGAGTTCCACGCCAGCCTTGGCTACACAGCAAGACCCTGTTTCAAAAAACATAAACAAACAAACAAACAAACAAATAAATGTAATTATATAATTGGGGCTGGGATTTAGCTCAGTTGGTAGAGCGCTATGCTGCAGTCTCTGAGGTCCCGAGTCCAATTCCCAGCACAAAGATGGGAGAAGGACCTGGCAATCCACTCCCAAGGCAATCCCGAAACAGCCATTGAAAACCCTATGAGGGTCGCTATGAATCTGATATCGACTCGACGGCACCTAACAACAACAACAACAATTATATAATTTCACCTAGATGGCTTTCTTTCCTAAGCCAGACCTGTCACCAGGAATGTTAGGACCAAGACAGGGTTTACTCTTCCTTTCCAGAAAAAGAGAGGTCTCCCTATTCAGAAGATATGTGGTAGGTAACTGGTAGGGAGGTAGGTAATTATTAATCTTTCCTCCCGTTGAGTTCTTGACAAATCATCTCAGCACCTAATAAATTCTCAAAGTGTTACCTGAACAGTTCATGCCAACAGATCTTCTCCTTGCTTAAGGGCTTCTGGTCATTATTCAGAGAAATGTAAAGCAGCTTGGGTAAGAAAAGCTTCTTAACCCAAAGGCGACACAGCAGTTCCCCGCTAGAGAAGGTCCCCAAGCTTTTCTCCTAAGCAAACAGCCTTCAGGTTGTTTCTTCTAAAATCTCCTTGGATATTTTTCATTTGTAACTCTGCTGAGCCATGCAGAGCTGTGATCCACAACAACAGGTATGTTTATTCATCAAACTGAAGAAATTTGGAAAAATCAGTCCATCAGACTTAGAAAAATTAGGGTAATGAAGTATGCATAATACTGAGTTTAACTAAAGGGTTATATTTTATTGAGATTGCGTTCTTTCCCTTTTTTGTTTTGTTTTTGTACTTTCCTTGCCTGTCTTAACCCAGCACACAGCACAGAGCCTGAACGATACCTACTGATGGATGAAGAAAACTGGCTGAAATCAGCTTCAAATGTGCCTTCATCTCTGGGCATCCACCATCTGAGGAGATGCAACAAAGTCGTGGTCCTCCCCAAGCCACAAAAGGCCTAGTCCTGGGTTGTTCCCAGGCTCCCTTTTGTCTGCCAGTGGGACTGGCCATGGGGCAGAGGTCCAGACTTGACCACCTCTTCTCAAACCACCCAGGTTCACAGGGTCAGAATTCGCAGCAGAACCACCCAGGAAACTACTAGGGGAATCTGCAATGCCCTGAAAATGAAAAGCTCAGGAATTTGACCACACCTTCCATTTGTACCAGACACAGAGCACGCCATTGTATGTGGCCTCATTGGTAGAACATCTGAACTGTGTTTTGTTGACTCTCTGTATCAGCCCCTGCCACAATGGTAAGTACTATGATATAATAAATCCCAAAAAATCACACATGTTAACTCTAGCTATCTTTAGAGCTTATGACTGAAATGACAAAACAACCTACACAGAATGAGTGAAATGGATCTTTAAAAATTTGTGACAAATGTTCTCTCTTGCCCTGGGACAGAACATACATGGTTTTCAAGGTTGATTCAATCAAGGTCCTAAGGCAACTGTTGTTTTGATGCTGCTGTTTTTCTGGAACTTGGGCAGTTGCCCAGCCCCCAGTCAAAATGGGCAACTCTAATCTTTCTGTTGGCTAGGATACCATATGTTCCCGGAAGTTGAACTCACCTTCATAAAGGGCAGAATTAGCTCCGGCCAGCCAGGGTGTGATCACCAAAGAGAAATACCTCAGCAAATGAAATGGTCAGAGCAGGTCAGCCTTGTTGGGAGTGGCCACACAGATGGGCGGGTGGAGGTGGGGGGCAGGTGGCTTTTGTGGTATCAGTTTACGGGAGTGAGGGTCAGGGACCCCCTGCTTTTCCCAGTGAGGTTTAGGCCTTTGGAGTATGAAGGAATCTCAGAGAATCATCCCTCCATCTTCCTCCTTTCCAACATTTATAATCAAGGAGACTCTGACTTACATCTTTAACAATATGTAGGGACTACGAAACTCTATGAGGGTTGCTATGAGTTGGATACCGACTGGACGGCACCTAACAACAACAACAACATTGTTCAGAGAACAATAATTTATGGGGCAGTGATTTAGCTCAGTTGGTAGAGCGCTGCGCTGCAGTCTCTGAGGTCCCGAGTCCAATTCCCAGCACCGTGAAAATGAGAGAAGGGCCTGGCAATCCACTCCCGAGGCAATCGCGAAACAGCCATTGAAAACGCTATGAGGGTGGCCATGAGTCGGATACCGACTTGACGGCACCTAACAACAATAACAAGGGAACTCAGAACTCTGGACAAAAGAAGGGTTAAAAACATGTCCCTCCCTCCAAGGGCTATATGTGGCCAAAGTCAGAAAACAGTGCATCAACCAGGCGTGGTGGCGCACGCCTGTAATCCCAGCAGCTGGGGAGGCGGAGGCAGGAGGATTGCAAGTTCAAGACCAGAGACAGTCAGTGTAACTTAGCGAGACCCTGTCTCAGAAAATAATAAAATCTACAAAATGGGCTGGGGGTGCAGCTCAGTGGTCCAGGCCCTGGGTTCAATCCCTAGTACCGCAAAAAAAAAAAGAAAAAAAAGAAAAAGAAAACAGTGCATCGTTTTCTTTATAAGCAACATATTCTCTGCCTCACCAAAAGCCCCCCAGGGTGGCTCACGTCTCAGGAGCTACTGAAACTCAATTCTTAATTTTACATCCCCTGGGACACCCTTTGGCTCAAACGATTTCTATTTCTGCTTTATTGTTGGAAACCAGATTGTTAAAGAATACTCTGTAGAGTGGTATCTCAGCACTCAGAGTGCTCTGCTCTGGTACATGTTGGTCTTCAACCAGTGTTTTCAAGAGAATTCCAGTTTGGTTCTTGACCACTTGCTTGGCCCTCATGCACTGAGCTAAAACCTGTATGACACGCCACGCCTACCTGTGATGCTTCCAGGTGAAGCAAAGGAGAAAGCAGCACTTTGTGCACTGATTTCAAAGAGGATAGACTTGTCCTGGTGCTGTGTTCGCCATCTCATGGCCGTTTTTATACACATAAACACATACATATACCATACTGTCATTATGGCACCAAAGAAACTTTCTAGCACTAAAAGTGAAGGAAAGAAGAAACCAGTAAGAACAACAACTGAATTTTTTTTTAAAAAAAGATCTTATTGCTAAGTATGTGAATGGCATATGTGGGTCTGGATTAGCCATTCAGTGTGGTGCCGGAACCAATAAGCACATTTCCATTATTTCTTACGGATGAAAAGTGCTTGACACTCAACCTGATCAGCACTGGACCAGCCGTCCGGAACAGACTGTGGTCGAGTGCTGAGGTACCAGGTCCCACCGTTTTTCTGTTCCCCTAGCTGTCTGGGTGAAGGACTTGTGCATGGACTTCCCCTAAGATGAGGGGCAGCCCTCCTCCAATGCATGGAAGTATACATAACACCAAGAGTGCTCAGAAGAAATGGTACGGATCCAACTTGACATAACCATGTCCATCTTGCTTGTAAGAGCCATTGCTACCATTTGAATATAAAATTGCTCTCAAGGCTCATGTTTGGACACTTGGTCCCCCACAGGGGGTACTGTCGTGGGAGGCTGTGGAACTTTGGAAAGTGGGACGGAGCTGGTGGAAGTTGGTCACGGGGGGCCACCTTTGGAGGTTTAACCAGGGCTCCAGTTCTTGCCACGCTCTCTCTGCTCTGGTTTGCCGTGATGTAAATAGGCTCTGTCGTGCATTCCTGCCTCCTCCTCAGCCATGCCCTTACCACCCACGTGGACTGAACCCCTGAAACCATGAGCTAAAAATAAAGGTTCCCCCCTTCAGTTGTTCTGTCAGGGATTTTGGTAACAGCAAGCTAATGCACACAGTCATTTAGCCCACCATGTTACCCTTTCATACATCCCAAGCCCTGTAGGGGCTGGGATTTAGCTCAGTTGGTAGAGCGCTGCACTGCAGTCTCTGAGGTTTTGAGTTCAATTCCCATCACCCCAAAAATGGGAGAAGGGCCTGGCAATCCACTCCCAAGGTAATCCCAAAACAGTCGCCATTGAAAACCCTATGAGGGTAGGGTCGCTATGAGTCAGATACGGACTCAATGGCACCTAACAACAATAACAAGCCCTGTAAGACATTGAAGTCATTAAGATAGCCAGCCGTGTGTGTTACACCAGCCCGCTGATGCTCAGACTGTTTCTTTTTTTTTTTTATTAGAAATTTTTAATGTACATTATAATGTGATTCATTTTGACATGCTTTTCGTTGTGACAATTTTCATATATGCAATTTGACAAGCATTATTCATATTAGGTTACCCCTTACCCTCCTCTATGTTTCCCCCCTCCCCCCTTCCTATCTAAGTTTCCCATCCAAGTCTTCTCTATCTTTTACTATATAGTATTTTTCTATATGTCCTTGGGTTCCATTTCTGTTTAAGATAGAAACTTTTCCTGTAGTGGTCTTTGTTTCTATCTTGTTAGAACAATTACATGCGATTTTTAGTCCA